>CABFOV010000375.1:107867-136599 GCA_902141375.1 Timema poppense
CTACTTTACTCTTAATATAGTGCCGTTAGCGGCCATTCTGTAAAAAAAAAAAAAGTAATTGTAACACGTTAATTCATAAGTTTGTTAAATCCGCATTTATATTTTCTTCTCTTTATGGCAGTCAATAAGTACACAGATTCAAATCTACTAACACAAATAAAATAATCACCACAACCTGTTAATTTATTTATACCAGTAAATATGCCTGAATTTATTTACCGTTGGGTGTATTACTATTGAACCTTCAATAAATTACAAACTTAAGCTTAAAATTTTATACTTACATTTAACTAAAAAGATCTAGGAGATGTTTTTCTTCTCTTTGTGAAGTTCTCTAAATTCAATTATGGCATAACTTTCAAATATAATAGTTTGCACAAGGCACTGTGATATTTAAAAAAAAGTTAATTTTAAATATATTGTTACTTTTTGCTTCAAAATTACTCATAAATAAATAATTAGTTTGTGAATACACGCACACAAATATTTAGCTAATATGATCTATCAATTAAAATAATCATTTGCATCCCACATTCATACAATATATAAGGAAGATATTTTCACAACCAACATTTTGAAATACATTTAATTGAGGTTTTTAATTAAACTATTTTGTTTTGCTATTTACAGCAATAAATTGGGTACAAAATCAAGTTTTAAATGTGAACTTGGTAGGTATTTCAAATATGATTCCTTCTTTGTGTGAGAAATATCTATATAGATAGATGGGGAACCCTAAATTTCAACACTCTAAGCCTATCTACCACTCTAAACCTACACTCTACCTAACCATGGGAAGATAGTCCAAAACTCTCCTCAGAGAGTGGAAATTTTATGTCATGAACTTTCCTTGGATGTAGCATGTTCCGATAATGGCCTAGATCCTTTCTGTCTATCCGGCCTTGGTATTGTCACAGCTGTATTCACTGAAGCTTCCGTCTGATTGGTAGCTTGGGATTCTGTGGAAGTATTGTTCTTTATGTCAGCCAGAGAAATAGGTGGTGGTACAGTTGAACCATGCACAAGTGAGCCCAATTCTGCGGTGAGGTCCAAAACCATTCCACCATTGGCTATTAAATCTTCATAGTCATCATCCTTCCTGGATGCAACCTGGAGTAAAATATGTTGTCAATCAAACACACAGAGTTTAAAAAGGTTTTACCTCTTAACAACAATTTATAATACCTTAATGTAAAATATAGTAAGATTGGTTTGTTTTAATTAAATAACATCATTAGTATTATTTTTTTAATAATTATACAATATTGAAAAAGGCTGCTTTTGTAAAATTAAAAAAATTCAGCTTGAAGTACTTAATACAAAATAGAACGTCATAAAATAGTATTATGGTGTAAGCAAAAGCCATGAATAAATATTATTTCTTTATAATCTAAACTATAAATGTTATGTGTTTCAAACGCCAAATTAACCTATTAAAAGCATTAATTAAAAATATATATGCTTCAATATAGACAGAACATAACTTAGCGTAATCAATCTTTATGCAGTTTTCAAATTTATCATTGATCTTGTTCTTCACAAAACAAGCTACCTCTGTATACTTTCTCTATTCCAGGTCGTATTTGTTTGAATCTCATAGAAATATGAAGCAATAGGAATGTGATATTTAACTTATGCATTGAACTTTTTCAATAGAATAAAAAATATAATAAATTAAAATCTAAGGCTTTATTCAGATCCCCAGATGAGTTTCTAGCTTTGATCATTAACAGTTAGAAACTTTGTGATAGTTTATGCAAAGTTAAACACAATAAATAAAATAATCTAGTTCTGAAGTGTCAACTCTATTATATCCTTGGCCAAGAAAAAAATGAATGTATATATGTATCAACAAAATGGCCACATTTTTTAATAGTAGTTTTATAACATTTTATTATTAATATTATTATTGAAATAAACTTTGATTTTATCATTAGTAGTAGTATTTATTAATAGTAGAAAAATCTTTTAACACCGAGGTAATTAATCTAAGGCATAGGGGGGGACAGAGTTAGCTGAGTGTAAGTACACCCGTATTAGCGTTGAGAGTAGATTGGGAAATCAATGTGAAAACTTACAAGTTACCCCCTTCCTATCTCCCATCACTCTATTGAACATAGACGAGTTTGGAACCTTTATCGTTTTACGTAAGCTATTACGTATATTTAGAATCTGAGAGTTTACTACATGCAATTACCGGTGTGATCACATCAGGCAAGTAAAATATATACATTTTGAGAAGCAATAATTGTTTAGTGCCATAATATGTATATCATGTGTTGCAAATAGTTTTATATATATAATATAAGAGTATATATTGTTGTTTGGTGACATAATCCCTCCTTAATGCTTAAGCTTCAATATAAATTATCCTTTGGGATTCAAATAAATATTTATATTATTATTAGCACCGCGTCCTACTACCCATTCGGGTTATACGCACTTACGCTAATGTGTAATGGTAGGGTGATTGCGAGATGAAATTGAGGACCTACAGTTTAACGTTTAATCCGAACCATGGTGAAGGCCTGGTATTCCACACATTTACAAGTTGTGATTAATACACGTCTTGTCAGAGGTGAAGGAAGGATTTGGTAATCAGACAAATATGTGCCGGGACCGAGGATTGAACCCCGGACCCCCAACACAGTAAATATTTATAAAATCAACTTGAAACACCCCTGTAAGTCAAAATAATTATAATATTACATACTACTATAGACCAGGCATGCCCAACTCGCAGCACACGGGTAGCTTGCGACCCCTAAGTTCATTTTGTGCAGCCCTGCAGATCAAATTGAAATACAACCTATTAGACTCTTGTTTTTATTATATTGGGGCATTAGGTCCAATGAAATATTTCATGTGTGGCCCCCGGCCAATTACCCAAGAACTTATACGGCTCTCATCAGGGGTACGTTTGGACATGCCTCCTATAGAGTATGATTACACTAATCAACATGGTTTTCACAACAGGTAATAGAAACACTTCAGTTCATTCAATTAATATGCTGAACAAAAATATGAAACCAGAAACTGGACATTGCGTCAGGATATTGAGATAAGAAGTTTCCAATTTCTTTACGACCCAAACACCATATATCAGACGTGTACTGGGTCACATTTATCATTTGTGAATATATACATGGCTTAAATTTAAAACCACCCCATTTGTGCTTTTTTTAGTGTTATTTTTAAACTATTTCACAAGCCAAAAGTAAAATCATTTGTTCAGTGAATTTTTGCTTCTACTAGCTTTATAGTATACACAAGTACAAGGTGGGGGATATTATAAATACTTAAATATTCCAAGAATAGACTCCCAGCTATTGTCTAACAATTTAGAACCTTTTTGCTCATCTTAGCTCGGAAGTAGAAGATCTTACTGTTTTAAGTGGATAGTAGCAACGTAATCATCGATAATTTAGCTTAAATAGCATCTGGATTAAACTTACTAATAATAATAAAAATATAAATACTTCACTACACCATTTCAGGTTACACTGTTACATAGCTTCAGTGGTATTTATGAATTTATGTGAAACGCCATCATATTTGTAGTCCCGGCACACTTGAAACCTGCTAGTCCACCCCTGACCTAGGTTAGATTCATAGGCAATAGCGCTATTTGGTTTTGTACCAGACATCTTTAATTCGCAGAAACACATGCTATACCTGTCACGTTTTTATCAGTGTACGTACCTTTCGTTTATTCTGAAAGGTAGCTCGCTTACCTTACATTGTTACAATAAGGTGTAGCTTATAAGATAGGGGCATAGTATAATCCATCAAGGTAAAACTGCTTGATACCTTTCAGGGTAAACGAGGTGTATATGCGTAATGTGTTTTACCACTGTGACTGTGCCTTTTCTTTCCTGTATCAAGCTTGTATCTGTTCGTATTATTCTTTGAGATGTTGTAGTGTAACCAATAATAACAGCCAACTTTAGTACGTATTTCAATACGTGGTTTGTTTAGTATTGCGTGGGTGCATAATAAACAAGGAGCATAATTTATATTGTGTCTGTGGGGAGTTCTACTTAAATTTTCAACAAACTAGTTTTCAAATTGTCGAAAAAAGCGTAGGTTTTATATACAGCATGTACTTTAGGTAAACATGATAAAATCTCAGTTTAACACCAAACTTGAGCTAGATGCAACGTCAAATGAACCCAATTTCTAAAAGGAAAGAAAGAAAACATACCTTTTGCAGTACCAATTATAATACGTGAACCTACTTTTAACGAGTGCTACTTTTACTTTTCAAAGTCATTGGCCTTACTTCAAAGAAATAAGAAAGCCATTGTGCACCCTGGCCTTCCATCGGCCACGAGACCAGTACCTAATGGAGAGGATTTATAATAATAATAATTATTATTATTATTAGCACCGCGTCTTACTACCCGTTCGGGTTGTACGCACTTACGCTAATGTGTAATGGTAGGGTGATTGTGAGATGAAATAGAGGACCTACAGTTTGACGTGGAATCCGAACCACGGTGGAGGCCTGGCATTCCCCACATTCACAAGTTGTGATTAATACACATCTTGACAGAGGTGAAGGAAGGGTTTGGTAATCAGATAAATCTGTGCTGGGACTGAGAATTGAACCCCGGACCCCAGCACAGAAGTCCAACAGCTTACCCTTAAGACCACCATGAGAGGATTTATAAATTCCATCCAATCTTCAAGACTTGATGATAGCGTTCAGAATTCAATTATTCCTCATCTGACACTGATATAGGTATGTTTACGTCAAGAGACAAGCCTTACATTTTATAAACAGAAGAACAGCTGTATTTAATTATACGGTTTGAGCTAAATTATTTTGTGCTTATTTGTAACTGCTAAAAAATCAGTCAAAGCTTCTGGTGTCATGCCAGCAATGGAATTGGTTTGACAAAAATTTAGATAATACACTGTCACACAATTTAAATAAAAAACGTTAGCGTGCTTTAATAGCATAGATAATATATGTAAGTGTATCGTTGTAAACCGTTTAATGTTAAAAATTGCCTTCAGCATATAACGTTGACGTTTATCACTTTCATAAAATCGTCAATAGAAAGCTAAGAGTAGTATAATTGCATACTAGCAATGAAATTTTTCTATTACCTCATGATGTTTCTATAAAGAAACATAGTTACATGTGTCTAAAATGATCGAAGACATCAAGTATACAAAGCATAACTGGCATATATGTGGTGACATTAAAGTAATCTGTCTTCTGCTTGATATTTAGTGTGTCTAAACTAATCTTTACTTATTTTTCTTTACTGTGACCCACCAAAGTGACGTAGTTGGCTAACGCGCTAGTTTCGTGTTAGCTGGACTGTCGATGACGGGGAGATCAAGGTTCGAATCTCAGTCAGGTGAACTGGAGTGGGTTTCCTAATTTATTTTCCACTCTCCTTCCACTCAAATGCGTGTTCACTTCTTCTAAATTCAACCTTCCCACTTCCTAACTTATTAGCGCAATTAGTACTTAAGCGTATAAACCGAACGGGTAGTAAAACGTGGTGCTAAATAATAATAATAATAATAATAATAATAATAATAATAATAATAATAATAATAATTTTTACTGTGTGAAGATAGTCGTACAAACCAATGCTATAGTGCTAAATAGTTGCTAATAAGAGAAAAATTCATTCCAGGACATCAGTACACAAATTTTTCATGATTTGTTGTCACTCAAAAAGATTTTATTTTTGCTTTTATATATTAAACTGAAGCGCCCTAAAAACTTTGTGAAGAGACTCCACGAAAAGATGATGGTTTTTAAGTACTTAAGACAAGTATTTTCTAGCTAAGTTGATTGAAGGAATACTCATTGGACCTTAAATTAGGAAGAAGCTGTGGAACCTAACCTTCAAAGTACAGTTAAATCCCGCCTATACAATATCGTTAAAAAAAAATTTGTTCGCGGTATTCTAGGCAACAAAAAAGTAGAAAACAATGACATTTTAGTAGTAAACCTCCTATAAATCTACACACATTAGCTGCTAAATATAAAAAAACTCACTTTCTGCCAAATAATTTGAATGCATCTCCTAATTTGAGCATATTGATCAATGAACAGGGAAAATGCTTTCATCGGGACATTTTACTAAGTAAACAGCATTGTAAATGAAAATGGCGAGTGACTATTATTGGTTTCTACAGCGAGAAGATTCGACAGCGTATGTAAGAAATCATGATGTGAAAGAACTTATTAGCCGCTTCAGATAAAGAGAGGTATTATTTATTGAATGTCTGAAAATAACAGAATTTCCGTTTAACCGCTAAATCTTATAATTAAAAGTTAAGAACTAAATGTATGAATAAACTCTTACACTACCATAGCTAAAAATTTGGGGATGGTAACAAAAATCTGGGGGTGTTTTTGTAATAATAATGTCAAAATTATTAATAACTACTTCATATATTTAAATAAATATTTTAAAAACTTTTTTCATCAGGGTATTCTTTTGCAAGTATATAAACACATCTAGTTAGCTTTTTAATTAATTTATTGGCTCAAACTGTCTGGTATTTTCAATAAATGAAAGATTTAACCATATTTATATTACAAATTTTGTTTTAACATGTATGTCCTTAGTATGATAAGCTTAGGATGGACACAACTCTTGCTTGACTAAGAAGTGTTTTTTATATTTCCACTAATGCAATATAAAAATACAGGATGATATTTGACATATCTGCTAGATTACAAATACTAATTTAGTTTGTAGTTTGTAATGTAAAATTGTTATCAATTATATATTCTAAATTAGAAAAATAAATCGGTCAAGAAAATAATATAACCTCTATTTAATTTTATACGATACAATCATAAACTTTCATTAAATGCATGTGACATGCACAAATTAAATGTATCACATATTATAAGAATGTATAATTACTTCTCAATAATTCTGGCATATACAAATACACTGACATAAAAACCCAACATAAATTCATCACCAGATCCTAGTATATAATATTAGGATATATTTATATTTATATATATATATATACATACATATATATGTATATATAAATATAAATATGCATATATACATATATATACATATATTTATATTTATTTATATATATATACATATGTATATATATGTATGTACGTATAAAAACACATATATACATATATACATATATATATATATATACACATATATGTATAAGAATTTGTGTTGAAAAATACCGCTAAAATAAGCTCCTGAACTTTAACGGATCAATCATAAATTATCATTTATTATATAATGTCAATACATGCCTCAGTTATTTAGTTTAAATTAATTACTTTATAATATTCTTTCTTAAATGAAGAAATTGGTATATCTCATTAACTTTACATGAATGCATGTTCAGTCGTGCTAAATAAATATTATCAAGCAAAATGAGGATGTAAAATAATCCTCTTTCAAATTTACAACAGAGATAAAATTACATTTCTACTCCAAAAAGTTGTCAACGTTTATACCCGCCTTTCTCTCTGCTCACGCTAAAATATGATCCACTTTTAGAGTGACATGTAGCAAGCGTCCCTTGCTTGAGTCCATTATGGTGAAGCTAATATTACAATCTATTATCAGTCAATATAAGAACCTTCCAGCCTAAAATGAGTGTATGTACTTTGTTAATGAAACAGTGATAATTGTCACAGTGAAATGGTATAAGAGTCACATAGGCTTTTGGTATATATGTTAACGGCAATGTGTGTAAACCTGGCATTCTTATAAAATGCCTAGGCTTCCTATATAATTCCAAAGTTGTTTTAGCAAAGTATGAAATAAATTAATTTTGCTGTTTTATTTAATACTTTTCTTAGGAAATTTATAGAATAACCAGTCATTACAAATTACCAAGAACGATAGCTAACCTAACCTAACCTTACCTACAGTAGCCCAGTGGCTTCTTTAGTGCTGATTGACAGCTCACAGCTGACTTATGACAGCTGCTAAACACATGTTTTTGCATATCATATGGTTCGTCGTAGGGATACATAATTTGGTCTGGTAACTTTTCAAAGCCGTCAGCTGTCACTTGTGAGATGCCAGTCAGCACCAAAAATGCCATGGGGCTACTGTAACTACCCTATTCTGAAATAACTTAGCCTGACCAATTGAATTCCTAGGAATAATGTGCACCTGCAATAAAAAGGCTCAAGACTTACATAGAATTGAATGAAATAATTGCTAACATATTCCGGGACTTTAAAAAGACAAATAACTTGAAAATAAGTTTGAAGTACAACAGCAAAACTCGTTTATTTCATACTTTGCAAAAACCGCTCTGGCATTATATAGAAAGCTTTATAGAACGTCTGGATTTCACACATTTCCGGTGACATATATATTAACATTATGCCTTCAGAATAAAAAAATGTATGGTATTGAGGTTTAAGATAAATCAATAAAAGCAGGTTATTGGTCATATTTAGCACATCAATCCTCCAAAAATGTAGCTAAAGGGCTACATGCTGGAATGTTTGGCAAAGGACAGTAATAATAAAACTGAAAATATGTTTTGTCACTGGCAATTTCTTTTATCATTAAAACCAGTTAAAGCGATGAAGAAAATATTTCTATCAAAGTTGTATTTACGTATTTTAAAGAAGATACCTTCATTATTGTGTCTGAATCTTGAAGAGCTTGTTTTGCAAGGTATCGCTCCCTCTTTATCTTAAGTTCAAGACTCTCAGGAATGTCGGGAACAAGCACATCAATAAGAC
Source organism: Timema poppense (assembly GCA_902141375.1). Taxonomy (NCBI): domain Eukaryota; kingdom Metazoa; phylum Arthropoda; class Insecta; order Phasmatodea; family Timematidae; genus Timema; species Timema poppense. The sequence continues at coordinate 116,602 of CABFOV010000375.1, forward strand.
GACAGATTCCAAAAACCACATGCTGTAACAATATTAAAAAATGTACATTTATTTTGGAAATAATGTTAGTAAACAATTTATCTTTATGGAACATATAACTGATCTTACAAGAATTTTTTAAGATGATCTTTATAAAAGTGTAACCTAAAACATATTTCCAGATATATTTGAAAATTGTACATTGTTATAAAACAAATTCTTTCTAGAAATAAATTTTTCAAAAAAATTTAACAAAAGTTGAATGATCCTTTGGTTGTTAAGATAAATACATCTTTTTCAAGATTTTAATCATACAATTTAGAATCTATATAAAAACCACTAAGAATATGGTATGTAAAATATACCTTGGGAAAGACAATGATAATTGAAAAGAAAATGGTTTAATAAGGATTTGATTGTAAATGACAATATTTTGATTGTTGAAGATGGTGTCCTGTTTTATGGTGGTGTATGTTAAAAGTTTATTTTTTACTCATGTTCAACCACAGATTAAATGCCATTGTTTATTTTAATATATATTCTGTGCTCTCTAAGACATGTATTTACAGTACACAATGTAGGTCGATGTTTGATACTGGTTCAAGCCACACCGATAAACATAATAAAACTCTAAATCTCTAAGTTCCTTCAATTCTGTCTGTTTAATTCCAGTTAACTCAAAAAGTACGCATTGCATCGAGATGGGACTGCTTATGTTGTACTTTTTATTTTTCAGAATAAAGGGTAAGCTAGGTACAGTACCATCACGTTATTTATACAGCGAGCGTAAATAGCAGTGTCAAATAAACAGGGCGTAAGAAGTGAACATTCATCGCGGCTGGTATTGTGGTTACATAATATGGTACGTGATATGAGCTCGGGTGTGAAGGGGAAGAAGATGGGGAAGCTCGACTAATTTTTGTTTTCTTTTTTTAGCGTTTGAATAAATCGAATGTGTTGATGATGTATTGTTTAATGCGAGCGAAGCCACGGGAAAACCCTAGACCACAATAAATAGCTTAGTATTCGGAACTATTAAAAATAAAGAAACTCTTTAATAGAACAATTACATAGATACATTATTTTCATAAATCCCCATTAAACTCTAAACTTATTTTACTTCCTTACTCTATGGCATTACGAGCTAGAAAATTTCATTGCCGAACTTGTAAAAGTCCACCACCTATGACCTATCCCTATCTTGAGCTAGCTCTATCCAGTCCACCACATTACAACCTATCTCTTTCAGGTCCATTCTAATGTTATCCTCCCATCTGCGTCAAAGTGTTCCCAATGGTCTCTTCCCATTGGGTTTGACAGTTACACCCTGAACACGGTTATGGATTCTCCCATACGTGCCTTAACTTACCAAATAAAATTGTGCTGATGTTTTAATACCAAGAATCAAAACTAAATAAACACAATTCACACCCAACATCATAGTATTAGTGAAAACATACTCTGTGGGCTCGAACATTTAGCTGATAATAATATTGCCATAAACGCATACAATTCTTTATGATTGTTTATATCCCAAAACAATAGTTGCCGAGCAGATGTACTTTTTTTTTCCAAAGCCTTCGTTGTCAAAGAGAAGAGTAATTGGTTTGTTGATTTTTCCAAATACCTCGTTTCCAACGAGACTTGAACATTTAGACATTAAAAGCCAGTACACATATCCATGTTATGGGAATGAAGAAACTTTCTAGTTTAAATAATAGGGTATTCGTAGCATAATAACGTAGCATATTGCTAGTAAGTTTGTTTGCTAAAATTTTAGCTAAATAATAGGCTAATGCAATAATTGCAGCAAGAATTTTTAATTGAACATATGTGATTTACTGAAGTAAAAATAAAGCCCTGTATGACATAGGTAGTAAAAATATTTTTTAAATATTAAATTATATTACTGCAACTAAAATTTGTATTCATGATGAGGGTAAATTTTATTTTTAATGATTCAATCAATTGATATTAGTTTTATATCCTATTGTTTAAACATTTAAATGCTTGATTTAAGGGCAGAATAGGTTATTTCATTCTATAACATGGATGAAAGAATAACTATAATTTAGTGCTATTATATATACCTACCTCATGTTTCTCTGGTAACTCATTTATTTTAATTATCAATAAAGTATATTGTATAATTTGTACTTTGTTTACCTCAAATACAATAACAAACGCTAGTCGCACAGCAAGCAGGCGCCAGAAGAATGGAGTGTGGTTTCCAGCTCGGTCTCTCAGTCCTCTATATCGACACTCTTCTATCATCTTGCCGGGTGGAGCATAAGCTAATGTAAAATTAACGTATCCCACTAGATCCCAGTCATATTCGTACTGGTACAAAAGTTTGGGTAGAAACTCAGACGTAAACGCAATAAGAAAACCCTGAAAAACAATATCGATTATTGTGAAAATTAAACCAAACATAGAATTAAATATCAAACAACTGAGGATGTTTCCATTTATTTTGAATGTTAAATATTTTGTAGGTTGACTTCTAAGTAAATTCCATTTAATTGTATGTGATTTCACAATACTATGAAAGGCCAAATTTTATAAAATACATACAACCTAAAATACTATGATGTCCTGAATGAAAGCTGTACATAAACAATTTTAAGCACCATGTCTTACTACCCGTTCGGTTTATACGCCTAAGTACTAGTTACACTAATGTGGTAAGGATTATGAAGGTTTAATTTAAAGAACGTACACCCACATTTTTGTGGAGGGAGAGTGGAAAATCATTTAGGAATAACACCTCAGTGCACCCAACCGGTATTGAACTCCGATCTCTCCGTATTTGGCAGTCTAGTCGAGAGTATCGCGTTAGACCATGTAGGGTAAGATAGTCTCTGGCATTACATTAATGGTGGCAGTTTAACGTGACGAATACAATGCTACATTCATAGCCTATATTGGTAGGCCTGCAGAACATTATGATATATCAAAATTATAGGCATAAGAAATGTTTCTACATACATTTCATAGATAACTCATTCCAACCGCATTTACCTTGATTCTTTTTAAGTGCAATTTTTAAAATCATAAATATTTCTAGATTTGTGTTTTACCCACATTGCTGATGACAGCCAGGTGTGCAAGCATGTCCAAAATTTTGAACCAAATCCCAATGTTCTCCGCTCGTTCCGCTACAATGCGACGTGTCTCGCACACAAACTTCTGAGCGTCCAAACGTATTTCCACCCAATTGTTGAGGAGAGCAAACAATGGAGCCAAAGGAAAGGCTGCCACAAATATAGTGATAAATCCAAATTGAAGAACTAAAACACAAAAATATCGCATGTGATTTGGGATGGGTTTGTTTTAATAACAAAGATAAATTTAACGGATTGATATAAAAAAAACGTGTTAGTAATGTCATGTCAACCAAACCAATATGAGTGTATACATTAAAAATGTTATTTACAGTAATGCATTGTTAGTTCTAAAATACTAATGTTAATTACAGGCTGTATTGCATTTGATTACAGATATTCTTCTTATAAACACAAGGATAAAGTAATCCTAAGTGTTTCTTGGAATTTATTTGACAATTTATATATATATTTATCAATCATTATAGATACTTATATGTTTATTTATATTATAAGCTATAAATAAAGCTTCACTGATTATCATGTGGGGCCAAACCCCAATGGATTAGGCGTCCCTGCTACTCACCCATTTCAAGATACTCTTGAAAGAGTCCTTCATTATCAATAAGCTGGTAATCTTCTTCCCAACGGGTCTTGTGCTTTTTACAGAGTTTTACCTGAATGACAAGAAACGTGATTTGACGGTGATTATAACGTTTTCTATTATTATTTGAAATCATAACTGATAATCCTAGTTGCAAATATTATATTATAAAGCATTATGGGTAATTATTAAAGAATAATAAATAATGTTATTTTATTATTTTACTAGGCGAATAAAAATTAGTACACACGTATTTTTGTGGAAGGATAGTGACATTTATTGTAACTTACCCTTTTCTTGTGCCACCATGCCTTCAGTTTAGGTACTAGTATTTCTTGTGCATTGTTTATAATTTGTTTGCCGATCATGATCACAGCCAATTGTTGAGCCAGCTCTATCAAACATCCTCCAGCACTGCACTAAATATAATGAAGGATTAATGTGGAATTATATAATATATATATAATATATTATATTCTAATCTTAGCAAACTGGATTGGACACATCCTTATGAGGAACCGTCTTCTACACGACGTCATATAAGGAAAGGTTGAGGGAAAGAGGAGCTTAGGAAGAAGGAGGATCTAAATACTAGATGACTTGAAGAAAAGAAGAGAATTCTGGGAGTTGAGGGAGGAGGCAGAGGACAGGGCGCATTGGAGGTATAAGTTTCACTGACGAAAGGAGTGGACCTGTCGTAAGACAGAACACATAATTATAATCTTATTAATCCACGTATTAATTTACTATAATTAACATCCCTTTCACTATACTGTTCGTTTCAATACGAACATGGTGCTCTATAAAAGCCCATTTAATTCCATATTTTATAAATAATCGTCCCCGTGGAATAATCTTAATTAAGACCCTAATTAGTTTTTAATTCAGACAATAGAAGAGTTTGTCACTGATATGCCAATGTATTAGTATTAAAGCCTTTTCCCTGAATATTTTATTAATTCTTTGGGCCTTTTACTCTTTTCAATACATTTTGAAAATAATTTAAGTAATAATATTATAAAACTCAAGAATTAAAAATATTTTGACTGTGAGTAGGGATCCCATTTTTCTAAAATCCAAAACCGGGACACATATAAAAATTAGGGGGGGAGGGGCGAATCACAGTAATTACGTAATTCACTTTTAACTTGAGATTAGAAGCACATTTAAGATATATTCATGTTTCAAACATAGTATACGCACATTCTATCTCAACCTACCTATACAGCCTATAATAGTTCAAGCGTGTCATTCTCTAAAATAAAAAAAAGCTACTAGCTCTTTCTTCTTTCTCATCTCCACGTCCATATCCTCTCGTTTGTTCATGAGCTTATACCACTTCCGGAAGCTGCTGATGAGTGGGGCTGGGGCTTGATGGGCAGACTGGTTGACGTTGATGGCTGAGGCTTTCCAAAGTCAGTGGCATACTCATACTTGCTTGAGGAATGTAATTGATCTAAAAGTTTTCTGTCCTTAAATATAATCTCAAAAATGTCAGAGCATTTAACACCCTTGATATGTGTTTTAACTAGTAGAAGCAATTTCACTGTGTCCAGTTGAAGGCGATTCCTTTCATCGGTTCATAATAAATTTATGAGAAAGAATATGCGTTCAACAGAAGCATTGGATCTAGGCAACGTCAGGCAAAAACTAAATAATAGCTCTAACTGTAGGTGATTTGATCGTTCTTAAAATGTGCAAACATTTCCCTCCACCTGTCGCCCATCTTGCAATTGTCCCTATTGCTATTCAAGTCAGAAATTTTATCTTCATTGGCATACAGTTTCACATGAGCATACTTATCAAAAAGATTATCTTAATTTATCCTGATTTAGGCAAGATAGTCTTCATTTCTTCAGCACATTCAGAGATTTTATCCCAGCCAATTTGTGAAGTCAAGGAGACCCAATCCAATTTTGAAAACACATGAATTAGCTGGCGGGACCATTCTTGAATGTACTGCATTGCAGAACTGTAGAAATTAGATAAATAGTTTCTGTATGAATCTTGTGTCATCGAACCTTCTTCATGTAAATTTTAAAGTTCTTTTTTTACATCACTGTTTAAAAACATTTGGCCTGTCACATTGCAAGCTTCCAAATCAGAAGATATAATTCCTTTTTCACTTCAAATACTGATGTCTCATCTTCCTCAATTTTCTCAAAAGAATGTGAAAAAACATTCTCCCGTGACTTCAAAAACAAAAGGAATATGAGAGAATGTCGGTTGTTGAAAAAGTCATGCAACATTGTTGAGCATTTATCTAGCGACAGAAAATAATATTTAACTCCGATATACATGTCAACTAAACGATTCAGAGCTAGTTCTAGAAACAACCACCGTGTTTTACCGTGCCCTAAGACAGTTTTATACTCGATTTCCACAAACTCACAAAATTATTTGAATTTCTACTCGCACTGTAAACTGTGAAAATACTGGAAAATGTTCCTTACAATAGCCTGAATATCTACTGGCAAAACATCTACTGCAGTTTGTGAACCATTATTAATTATGTGAGCTGCACACCCAACTCGTATTATTTATCTGTTTAACTTTTCTTGGAGTTTAGTAAAAACATTATTTCCCCCTTTTTTTCAATCAAACAAAATTTGTATTGGTATTGGCTGCTGAAATTCCTGTTACTTTATCATAAATATCATGATTTTCGACTGCTTCGAAAATGTGGTCAACAAGGATGTCAGATGCTTCACCTGAAAGGCTGCCAAATTCTAATATTTCAGTTTCAATGCATTTTCAGGAGTAAAATACCTCAAAATAGTTGAAACAACCTTTAAATCAATGTCGTTAGAAGCATCTATAGTTAAACAGCAATATTTTTCATTTTTCAATTCCTCATTTATTTTATTTCTGGCACAAGGTGATAAAACATTGATAATAACGGTTTTACATTTTATTTGCGCACATGTGAATTTTTTATTGGCAAACCTTTTTCATAATTGACAATGTACAGTCTAAATATACTGGAAACTATGGTTGTGTTTCACTGTGTGGAACACAAATGTAGCCTCTTGTGCAGCTAGCTCTCTTTCTTGGTCACTCACCTCCTTTTTCTTAAATTATTATTATTAGCACCGCGTCTTACTACCCGTTCGGGTTATACGCACTTACGCTAATGCGTAATGGTAGGGTGATTGTGAGATGAAATGAAGGACCTACAGTTTAACGTGGAATCCGAACCACGGTGGAGGCCTGGCATTCCCCATTTTCTTAAAGAATATTGTCACTGACTGTCTCGAACTTTTAGCAGACACCGCACTTTGTGTTTTTTTTGTGTTTTTTTTTTTTGTTAAATGGTCAGCAATATCAGATTTCCTACCATGACTAATACAAAAAATAGCCCGGCACAAACAACATTCAATTTTTCCAACCTCACCACTAATATTTGTTTTCTTTATGAAAATATATGGTTCTTTCAATCGTTCGTTGAAAACACACTTCCTCTTAGGCATTTTAAATAATGTTGACAATTAATGCATACTAAAACAATACTGGCGTACATAAAACAAAACTACATCACAGTCCACAGAAAATATAAACAACACAGTTACAGATAACGTAAACATCGCGAATTTGCTTGCGTAGCAGACAGCAGACTAGCAACCATAGATTAAATATGAGGCGAGAACTTAAAAGGCGGCTGTCACGTGTCAGACGCATTTCAAATTGATCTCAAAGCAGCACGCAAGGGCGAGACCACCACGCCCTGTATTCATTCATCTCTCATCTGTGAGTGGACTGGATTGACCTCGGCTGATTGCTGATGCATTAATATTCTGTGCTTAAGAAAACCGGGACAGTTGGTGTCGTGAACTGAATATGTCAGGACACAGGGATATCACATTTAAAACAGGGACTGTCCCGAGAAAATCGGGACGTCTGGGATCTCTAGCTGTGAAAGACTAAGTGGTAGATTCTTAAATTTATTCTACTATTTAGTTAGACTATAAGAAAATAAACTATAACTTAAATTATTCAATTATAGGTTCAAATTAGTAGTAGTAAAACACTTTCAGACATGTATCAATAGCTGTGACTAGAAAAGTATATCTTTCAGCCATATTAATTACTTAATTATATATATACACCCATAAAAAGTAAATGTTCAGTGATCTTGAAAATTCCAATAAGGAATACAAGATAAGTACAAGCATTTGCGAAATGTAAATGCATTGTTGACATTTTCTCGATTAACTTAAAAATATAGCTGTGTAAATCATAATTTACATAAAAATTATTATTGAGCAATTAAATCTACGATATAATATGAGATTTTTATTGATAATTATATGTATATACACTTACATCTTCATTTCTCAGGCGCAATATATGTGTATAATTTCCTGGATACCCAACAAACCTTCCTTTGAAGAAAGCTATATAAAATATTGAAGAGTAGAAATTCACGAACTGGAAGATAAACACTTTAAATGTGAGGTTATCATCAAACTCCGTTTGTGTGCGATGCATTTCTGCAAATAAAAAGCAAGCAAATAATGTATTAATACTTATATGAACAATATATATTATTACTCAAATTTTGATGAACCTAATCAATTTGATCCTACACAAAATTAGTGATTTCATTACTTATTAGAGATAATATATTTAATTTAAAAACTATTCTGCTATGGGCATAATATAGTTGAGGAAACTTAAATACAGACAACAATTTAAAAGGGCTTGGTAGATTTAAAACCTAACTATTCATATTTTCTTAAGGACAGGCAAGTTGATTAGGATATTTACTGACTTAAACATATTAAAAAGCAAGCAATCAATTAATGTTTAGTAATTTTATATATATTATATTAATTGTATTAATTTGAAGATTATATCTTTGTGTATGTTACTATACAAATTATGTGTATATCATCCTTAAAATTTTAAATATACTAATACTTTTAAACAAACCTTGTAGAACATGTAGACCCTAACTAAAACAATTATAAATTATTTAATTTTCTTCCTCAATGATACAACTCCAGGGATAGCTGTTTTGAAGACTATTATTATATACAAATATAGTAAATCTCGTAAATTATGGTGGGCATAACATGCAGTGCGAATGGAAGAATCTAGAACCGTGTTCAGGGTATTGAATGGCAAACCCAATGGGAAGAAATTATTGGGAAAACCTAGACGCAGGATAACATCAGTATAATCCTGAAAGATACAGGGTGTAATTAGGTGGACTGGATAGAACTACTTTTATAAGTGAGGCAATTGACTTCTGAGTTCCTAATGCCATGGAGTAAGTAAGTAAGTAAATATTGACACATGAGCAATTATGTAGCTAAAAAGTATTCTTTCCTGAAATGTTTTTGCCAAGTTTATGATTGTATTAATTTTAGAGAGGAAATTATAACTTAGCATAAAGTAAAATTATGTAATTAGAGACTGTTAATGGGTTTGCCTAGATGGTAGATTTATAGTGGGTGACTTACAAGAATAAATATTATATCGAATAATCTTGAAATTCCTCTTCCCTAACACTGAAAACACATCCTCATAATGATGGTTCAACTAAGAGTAGGTAATTCTGACTGGTTAATATTTTTCCTGTACCTAATGGTATTCCTAATTTTTTCCGATGTAAAACAAAAAGCTTACTGTTTCATATAACTTTTTCCCTTATTACGAATATAAGTGGGGTTCCACTTTGTGTTTATCTATATGCTGGAGGAATATTTCCACCCTTTGACCATGTAAGGGTACTTTGATAAAAACATCATACTAAATTAATTAACAACCATGGCTTTAATTTATTTTATTTTGGAGATGTTTTTGTCTTATCAAGACATGCAATAGTTAAATGGCTATTTTTATACTTGAAATATTAAATAAGAAAAAACTACATCATACATATTCTTAAAACCTTGAAATAAAAAAAGTAATAAAGCATAGTAAACATTTTTTATATAAAACCAAAAGTAAAATTTCCAATTATTTGAGAGTGTATCATGTTCCCGAAGCAAAGATTATTATTTTTAACTATGAAATATGATATCGTATTTTTGAGTCTAGGCTATCTAGTCTGTTGATTCAGTCTCATCTCAATAAAACCCAAGTATGAAAGACATAATTACAGTAGATGCTAGAATTGTTTTATATAAAGGTTTTAAATGGAATAATATTAACCTATATAGGCTACTATATTACGAAATAAAAGTATAACTTGCCTAAATGCTTCCAAACAGAACGTTGTTTGATAACTTGTGTTAATTTTTAGCCTTAGGAGAGAAGAAAATGTCCAATTTTATAAGTTTTATCAGTATTAGTTTTATAATTCATTCTATTTTGAGTATAAAACATGCAACGGTGATTTTTTAAATTTCTACTGCTTGTTTAAAAAATAAATAAATAAATACATATTTTGTTGAAAATTAGTGTTACACTGACGTTGAAAGAGAAACACAGAAAAACAAAATTATGTACTAGTATAAGCCAGAGATATTGTGTTGGAGTCTGTGTTTATATAAAATGTGCTCAGAATTTTTATTCATGTTCAAAACAATAAGGGTACACATCCACACAAACTTACATAATGCAATAAAGCATAGGGAAAGTATTATTAGACCAACTAAAATATTTTAAAACCTATATATGTCAGCCCTACAGCATTTATAAAATAGCTTCAGATAGTATGGCATGTGGTTAGTTGTAATTCTGATATTCACGTTCCTAGTTATTATTAATCTCATAATTTGAATGTAATTACAAACTAATTTATGTCAGAAAGGCCAGTTCTAAATAAAAGTATTGGTTATATATTATGTGGGTTTACTATCCTCCGTCTCTACTAAAATAAAATAGGCTTGTATTGTTCTATTGCAATATGATGCTATCTAAGCTTCATCATAATGGAACCAAGAAAGTTAATCTTAACCCCTTTAAGGATAGAACAAAAATGTATTCTATTAAACATAAAAGTAGTTAACTTCTTGTTAAATTCCCCTATGGTATACTCATAGGTCGAAAGTACAAAAGGTCAAGGTAATTATATGTCCTTTCAAGGGGAATGGAGTGTACAATCCATTTTACTAAAAACTAGTAATGTATTTTATAATTTCAGTAAATAGTTACAATTAGTAGAATATAACTAAAGGGCTTTAAAAATTGTTGCCAGGATATTGGTTCACAGAAATGCATGTGAGCAGCATGTATCGACTTTGAAGAGGGTAACGGTAAGTCAAGTCATTAATAGTCTTAGACATAAACGAGTAAAAGTTACTGCAAACGTAATCATATTCGTACTTGTTTCTATCCTTGTGGATGTCTAGTAAATATATATAATACAAACTTAGAAATCTTACCCCAAGTGGTGAGACGGTAGGCTAACTTTTCGTAAACACGGCTCATTGCCATAATGAGACACAAATTGACGACTGCTCCTGTTACGTTGGCTATCGCTTGGGCTTGAGCCCTAAAAGTGGAGTGTTGGAAAAGTGGAATGGATACTAGCACCCGGTAGATGATTACAGCCACGATGAAGATGATCACCAAGGACATCTATGAGGAAAAACTTATTCAGTGTGTAAACAAATTAAGATGAAAAACACGAACAACATATTCAAAGAAGTTCTAAAACGATTATTTGTGCAATCTATAAGTTATTTAATAGATACCGTAAACTAAGATTATAATGACTTATTGCTTCATTCAATAAAATCGGGAAAAAGGGATAAGGAGGGAGAGTATGAGTAAAAGGGAAAGATACTTATTTAAACGTTTACTTACATTTTTGGGAGTCAACAGCATTTTGATAAAGTTATTAAGGCACTTAAAATCCTAGTATATAAAACATAATTAATTTATTCTCCTTCTGGATTACACTAATCTGATGGCTTGGTTTCTAACTAATATATAAACCTACATTCAACAGTGTATCCACAAATAAAATTGTAAGACCATAGATAATTTTTAAAACTTTTATTTCCTTTCCAAATCGTTAGAAATAATAATTTCAAATTGAGAACAACACCTTTAAAATGTTTATATTTATCATAGCTAGAAGCAAGGCTTGCATTCATACTAATAATTTGAATTCGGAGATTTAATTTTGAAATTTCAACATAGTGTGTGGAGGATAAATTACCTAAATATCTAAATACCAATCAATTAGAAACATTCTTCCTCAATTTCATCTCTATCGGCCATAATTTTGTAACCAAAGGCATCATCAGATAACTATTTTCACGGCGGAATAGTTGATAGTTTCTTGTTACCATTATATACAAAAACGAAATTCCTCACACTAGTTGACATTCGGACTACATTTTAGGATCATATAGTCTTGTTTGATGGTAACGGAAAGGTCAGGGTTCAAACCCAAACCGGGTGTTTTTAGGTATTTTCCAAATGGTTTCACACTTTCCCTCCATGCAAATATGGATAATTTTCTCTAAATATGTAAGAAAAAGGTTTACCTCCCATTTTTAAGCATCCATCTCATCCTATACTTTTTACTTATCTTAGTCAAGGCAAGTTAACATCCATCGGTGATCTAATTGATAAAGAATTATTGTTTTGTAGGCTTGTAATTGTCTTCCTTAGCAACATCTTAGGAAAATGGCGTGGCAAGTGTAACTTTCTTTGGGCCATGATGCTTTTTTTAAGTAGGCTACTTTATGTATGCTTCAAAGATGTCACTAATTCCACACGGTGTAGCAGAAAATCTCTGTTTACAACGAAATTACAATTTGAATGGTCTGAGATTTCAAAAGACTTTCAAAAAAAGAACACAGTGCTTACACCATCTGTACGAATTGTTAGGGAATCATTCCCGCCCCCTCCTCCCACTTTTTAAATCTTTCATCCTCCAATTCCTTACTTGCTTTTGTCAAAGCAGGAAGACCCCCCAATACGGGGAAGGTAGGTCTGGAATTTAGTTTTTCATCACCCAATGCACAGATCTCGTAACAATTTATTTGTTAAATAATATAATATTGAATTACAAAACACTTGTTTGTAATAATAAACACTGATAACTATTGACCTTCTTTAGTCACCGTATGGTCTAAGGCGTCACTCTCGCAATAGACTAGACGGCTGATGACAGGGAGATCAAGGTTTTAGTCCCGGTCGGGTGTAATTAGTTTGATTTTTCCTAAAGTGGGGTTTTAATTACAAAATTAATGAATCACTCATCCCGTTTAAAAACATTTCCACCGGCTATGTTTATTGCTGATAAAGAAAGAAGCGGGAGTATGTAACATTGACATTCTCGTCGTTGCCGACTCTCCTATATACCAGATGGCGGGTTTTAATAAATAATAACGGATTCAATATAAATATAGGTAATTTAAACAAATGGAAGGGTTGAGCACAAATCAGTGGTTTAGGTATATGATGCATGAGGCAACATAGGAAATCGCAATACTCACTTTGCTTTGAGATCGTCCATTTGAGGAGGTCCTACACCTATGTTCATGAGCTTACCTAAGCAAAATTTAATACCTTGTAATATAAAGTTGAATAATAATGTAATTATTAACTTCTCATTATAGAAAATCCAATACCCAAGGCAAAATTATTCGTTTGTAGATGGGGTTTTTTTTTACTAAAAACGCCATTTTTTCCCTTGACAATGAAAAGACACCAAGAGAGTCCAAAGTATATATCTTGCAGGAGATTTTATGCTCTTTCTATTTGCTCCTTTGCATAAATTACTTAAGATCTGTTGTTACCAAAATAAATTCGGAAAACCGGAGAAAGGTACCACTTGATCAGCCATTCTTCCAAGATGCTGGACTTAGTACAGGTCAGGTTGGTAAGGACATTTAATGTATTATTTAGGAAGAAGATTACAACAATACTTTTAAAAAAAATCCTTATGATTTATGTATTATATATAAAAATATCTAATTCACCTGCACTATAGTGTTAATGGTACGTCCTGATTAACATATAAGATATACTTCCAATTGCAATGCAATACAATTCCACACAACACAATACACAATCTCAAGAGGAAAAAAAAACTTGTCCAGATGAAGTAATAGAAATGCTGACACATTAGCTAGAAGACCGAGTGAGTAAAACTTGTACAGGTATTATCAACTAAATTAAAAGGAAGTACCGATTTAAACAAAATCAATGTTTTGATAAGTTTGACATACAAGAGGTTTGTTAAGGCATTACATGTAGGTTTAAGAGTTATGAACTTCTATAAGAAGATCATAATAAATATCAATAATCTTTCCCTATCTTTGGATCGATTTTATTTTGCTTTATGACAAACTGTCAGTATTTGTAATGCCTAGGTTGATATTTAAAATATATTGAATTATGTAACATAATTTCAATAATTTCTCCAAATGTTCAAAATATATTGAGCTAGTAAGTTTACTTTGCAATACAAACAATTATCTCAATAACTCGCTGTGGTAAGGAAACTTGCACCAGTTTGATGTATTGTTAAACTTTAAAAGGTTAGCAGAGGCGTTGTAGTAAAAGGCACATTTCTCGTTACAAATATATATATATATATATATATATATATTTGTAACGAGATATTTATAAATATTTATGATATATATATATATATATATATATATATCATAAATATTTATTTATTTTAGTTAAAAATCAGTCCTTTATACCATAAGAAAAATGATGCCAATGCCAGCGGCAACTCTCTTATGACGCAGTGAACTAGGAAAACTTGGCTCTCGAACCCCTGTCACGGGGTTCCGCTCCAAGAAGGGGGCCTTGGCCGCGAATTCAGGCCTGGGACGTTCCTCTTCTTCTTGGAAACCCATACAGTCCCAGTGGTGTGCCAAGCTGGCTGACTTCCGCTTCCAGTATTCCAGAAATGTAACAGCTGGTCCGAAATCAAGAATCAGGTCAACAACCAAAACTAAATATATTTTTAACATTGAAAACATGATAAATATACTGTAAGAAAATGCACGTCAAAACTACCAACATTAAGGATAACACCTAATGATAAACATACTTTCCAGAAGACTGTAATTTAAATAGGTAGTGAGTGTAAACACATTGCATTTTTTAATATATATTTTTTGCACTACCTATTAATTTCTTAAGATCGCCTAGACCAGTGGCTTCCATCGTGGGTTATGCGTACACCTAGTGGAACGATCTAGAACAATTGTAAGTCCACGAAAAATGTTGAATAATGGCGGAAAAGCTAAATATGGCATATATATAAAGTTCATTTAAGTCATTTAGTGACTTAAATGAACTGTATGCACCAGGATTAATATATTATTTTTATTTTATTAATCTTGGTAAAGAAGAATTATTAATTCAAATATACAAACCAGCTTAAAGGCCAGTAAAATTTGTATTTTTTACTAAACAAAACATATATATAGCTTATACTGAGCATAGTGCAAACAACTAAAATCATTAACGTCACTTTATTTGGCGGATCTTTTATTGATAAATTTAAGTATTTATGAGGTAAGAAATAATTTTATTCGATTTTAAAAACCCAGAAGGGTTTTGTGGCATTGGAAGCCACAGTTCAATCTTATAAACCTGATTTTAAAGATTTTTGTGACATTATTATTTTCTAATTTTATTCCTTTAATACAACTTCCTCATCCATTCGGCATTTGAATTAGTCATTACCCACTTCAGAGGCCAAATGGTCTAACTCTAAAGCGTCACTCTCGTGTTAGACTGGTACGTTGATGACAGGGAGATCGGGATTTGAACCCTGGTTGGGTCTATTCAGGGTAGTTTTTTCTAAATGGTTTCCCACTCTCCTTCCAAGCAAATGCGAATCTATCACCTCCAAAATTATTAATTTCCCATTTAGAGGAATTATCATTTAAGCGCATAAACTGAACAAGTAGTAAATCGCGGTGGTAAAAAAAAATATAAATTAGTAGGAAAATAAATTGGTAGAAAAAAGTCACTAAACTACTTAATGGAGAAACAATTCGTTAGAAAAATTATCCTTCACAAAGAAGCCTTTACATTTGTAATGGGATAATTTTCCAGCAATTTACAGTTCTATTTGACCAAGTGTAGAGAATGTCCTGCTTAACTCAACCTTTAAAGATTTCGCCTGTCTGTCTGATTGATGCCAAATTCATGGACCAACCTTAACTAAATTTGGCATGGACATTCTTTGAACCTAGGAGGGGTGGCTTATGTATATATTCATTTTAATGTTTGCATGCACTGCTATAATAACGTCTTAAGCCACTTAAACAACGGTTACCCTCTATCAAAATAGTACAGTACATGTATATGAATATAGTCGGCCTACTCATTTGTTTTTTGTGTAACTTGATCACCAAGGAAAAATATTAAATTCAAATCCAAGGAGAAATGATAGGAAGTATTTCAACTTGAAATCCAAAGAAAAGTGTCTAAATATTTCTTCAGCTTTCGTTATAATAGAGTATAAAAAAGTAATATTTAAAAATTTTGCTGCAACTGATAATAATGGATATAATAGCTTAATTTTTCACTGTGGCAAATGTTAGAAACCATGTTCACGTGGCACTCAATGGAAGGAAGATTATGAGTTTGGGTTACTTTCTCAAAATGTTTCAATGTAGGCTTACTAAATATGTTGGACATTATTAGACACCATGAGAGTCAGTCTAAGTAGGAGAAACAACACTAAACAGGGTAATTTTTAGTAACTAGTGTTTATGAAAAAGAGAACAAGAATCAGGGCACAGCAGAGCAGCTCAGCTCAGAGCATGGTAGTTCTGTTTCCTGCCTTGCCTTCTTATTTTCACTACGTGTCAATTAAAGTTTGTGTGTGTGTGTGTGTGTATTGAACAAGCACCGAGTCTTATTTTCTTCCTATGCGAAACTCTCCTGTGTCCTGCGTCTTAATGTGAGTTTCGGTCTTATGGTGTGTCCAAACATGCACAGATTTAGTGGCACCAGGTTAAACACCCATAGAACTTTCACGATAGTAAAGGTTTACACATAAAATGCTTGTTTATCTCGTCAGTGACATTTTACAAGTGCAACTAGCGTTCATAAACAAATGTACACTTACAAATGTTATTTTCACTAGTGAATGAATTATCAACGGTGAATGAAATTTTGGAAGGCTACTGACCTTTTTGATTTGTGCATGTATTACACCCCATTCGTGAATTTGCCCAGTTCATGAATCAGGCAAATTGCTTCCCATTCCGGGAAATGGCATCTTATTATGAACATTTCACGAATTAGGCAAAAATAGTTCAGTTCATGAATTGTGTAGCGCCTGTGCAGTTTATGAGGCGGCTATTTAATGAACTGGGCAGCATCCATCGTTATCCGATTAATGAAATAGATGAGTATTTCCCGGTCCGTGGAATGGACAAGCGAAGAACAGGTTTGGTCTTTGAGCTTGCCCATTTTGTGAAATGGTCAATGGAAGAGGTTTGTTCACGAAAAGGGACATAAATTGTACCAATTGGTGAAATAGGTAGTTTAAGTATGGAACACATTAACTGTTAATATTTTCACACTAGTAAAAGTTATTATATTGCACATTTTAGTTTTACTGGCGTGCCAGTGAGTACTGGCGCTTTTAAATCTCTGCAAATGTAAGCTCACTATTATCTTTATTTTGTGCTCACCCCAGAATGATACAAATACAGCATAAAAAACTGTGCCGGGGTGGTCGAAAAGGTAAGCCACTCGGGCGTAGCCACAAACATCACTCAGATCCCAGTAATTGCAACCGATGGTCTCGTCGCATAAGGGGCACATTTTGAACTGTCCCCGGCTGTCGCACACTTCTATAGCGAGTTGGTTTGAATGCATTGTAAATACACCGTACAGAAACACCAGCAGCCCTACGATTGCAGCAGGCAACAGCCAGCCAGTGTAAAAACCTGCAAAAATAAAATTTACATTAATATAAATGGCTAGTTGATTTTGAAAATATACGCGCAATCTTAAAAACTGCTCAAGTAGAATGGCGCATAAGTACTATGTATGTTTGACAAATGTATTAGTTTCAAATGATAATTAAATCTAAACAGGTTCTGCTTAGGAAAATAAAACTTACTCTAGCAGAAACACAAACAAAACGTTGCTAGCACTATCAACTGTGCGCCTTTTGACTAGGAACACCATATTTTATGTTTGAAAAGGTGCTTGTTATACGGGTATATCATTGCTAGTCGTAATTCAAAGTACTGAAACCACGTATCTACGATCCCACGTAGCTCAAGTCCATGTAAGTCTAGGACCTACTTGCGATTGAACAAGATATTATTGCATTATTATGTAATTGTACGTATTTTTGTAAATATTTTATAAATAAAATTATTACCTGCTGTCAGAAAGGTGCCACCAAGTGCTTTTTAGTCACAGTGTAGGTTTGCCAATATTTAAAACAATAAAATAACATAAAAAATAAATGTTTTTATGTAGGTTCTTCAAAGTTGTATGTAGCACCACGTTTTAGTACCCATTCGGTCTACACGCCTTTGTATTAACTAGACTAATATGGTTAGGGAAATTGAATTTATAGGTGTACCCGCATTTACGTGAAGGGAGAGGGAATAGATTAGTTGATAATATATTCATAAAACAAAGTCTTAACAACTCATTCTGCATTCAGCTCGTTTTTGTTATGTATTTGTAACTTTATATGCTTGCCTTTGTCCTGGGGGAATAAAAGGGGCTACATTTTGTTGATTTTTTAAAATTAAATTATATCAATGCTTATTGATTTTCACAACTACTCTTTATTAATGTAGCTTATTATTATTGTATATTAGTAACTGTGTGTTTGTATGTATGATTACTTAGCTATTATTGTTTATTTTATTTTATTATATTATATATTTATGCTAACACGTCAGGTACTTGTGTACTTTTCAGTGCTGGCCTGTTATAGGTCTTGTGGCTGTTTGCCAGAATTATAATAAAGCTAATTGAATTGAAAATTATCAAGAGTAGAATTCTTCATATACACACACACACACACACTTCTAAATACCATAATCCGTCCCTGCTCTGATAAGTGAGTCAGGATTGCGCACCTGACCTGAAGCACTTAAAGCGATTGTTTTAGTAATTTGTGGTTTCATTAAGAGAGTTAGCCGGGTGGGTGACTCCTCTTATCCCTCCATATGACCTTGCGGGAGCGTCCCCCCATGTCCTTTGTGGATAAGTCCTCATGATACTCTAGCCTTGTGGATTACTAACTCCTACAGCCTCTATCCCCATTACTTCATGCCAGGATCAAGCCCGTGGTGTACCAGCATTCTCAGACGAGTCCACAGCAGCCAGACTCCAGGACCTTAAGTGAGGTGGCTTATAAGGAAACAAAAGGCTTACTAATGTTAATAAATTCGTACTAAATTATTTATAAACAAATTAGTGCAAATGATGTAGCCAAATAAACTAACCTACTAGATGACCTGAATCTTATAGCTATGTCAGGAAACACAATTCGGATTTGTTCAAAGCACCGGAAAGCTTCGAATGAAGCTAAAGAAACCAAGGAATTTGTAGACATACAAACATCTTACTTGACTGTAAATGATTTTTAAGTTTGGTTGGAAAATGATAAAAAAAATTGTTTCTAACATTGAAAAAAGTAAGAAACTTATAGACATCCAAAAAATGCTTGAATACAACAGAATGTCAAGATTAAATTTTATACAAAATAGAAAAGAAAATTTCTTGATTTTAAAATTTTCTTTAATTGTATTTGATATTATCTATGGATTTCTAGAGATATTATGGCATTTCATATTTCAATTATGACTTTATAAAATAAATAATGAGCAGTTAATGTATTGTAATTTTTTTATTATTATTATTTCTCGCCACCTCCATTTTTCAAAGTATAAGTTTCCACTTTGCAACAATAAAATAAAATGAACATTTGTGTTCAATTGTGTTATTGTTACTTCTGTTATTATTATTCTTGGGATCCAAAAGTTGATTAACATATACAACAGAGGTTACCAAAAATGTATAATTCGTAAATATAGAAACGCATAGTTGCAACTAAGAGTTATTAGAAATCAAGGCTTATGATGACACTTCTATGAGACAATTACTTTTTCACTGTGAGCATGCAGATTTCAAAAAGGGATAACTTAAATGGCCGGTACAATATCCATAGTTCATCCGGGGAAAAACTTCCTGGGTAGCAGTTTATTTATATCCGGTAATTGAGCAGAGGATGTGGTTTAAAATAAAATCCTTGCATAGACTATGGATTGAGAATAACTAGCAGCCCCGTGCGCAAATTGCGCAATACTTAGATAAAATAGAGAAAATATGGGAAGGGGGCTGGAAAGGAGTGACAGAACTTTCCCATGGTTGCATCTGGAGGGG
>CABFOV010000375.1:136808-159171 GCA_902141375.1 Timema poppense
AACATTTTAACTTCCAATAAAAAAAATATAATTTTAATAGTGGTGGCACATCTTCAGGTCGACACATTTCTATTAAAGTCTACTGATCTGTCAATATAGAGGGTTGGGGGAGGGATATTTTTTCTGACAAGGTCTCAAGTGGTAGCTCCACTTGAATATGGGCCCCCCAGCCCCATTGGTTCTGTAGATGCGTCTGAATATGGAGGGGAGCTGGATGGGGTGGGGGAGGGAATTTTTTCGGGTAAGGTCTCAAGGAATGCCCCCCACCCAAAGATGGACCCTATAATTTCAGCGGTTCCGGAGATACGGCTGAGGGTGGGTAAAGGGGAAGTGGAGGGGTGACCATTTCAATTTCCGGTTAAAAATTGTTGTAGTTTGAATAGCGTTTGCACATATTCAGGTAAACAACACAATTGTTAATTTAGAGCCATAAAATAGGTCGATATTGGGTCTGACAAGAATATACACTTTCATATTAACTCGATTATTGATTAAATGTATGTGTGTGTGTGCCCCATCCTCAATGAATATACTACAGGTCATAGCTGTATCACCCGGGTACTATTATCAATTAACCCATGCACTGGAGTGATCACAATAAGTAACGTCCACAGTATTTAGTCTGATTTCGATTGCCTAAATGGTAAAAAAATTTCATTATTGATAAGATAAGAAGCTACCATTTAATGATCAATTCATCACTGAGATACTGCGTGTTGTGGTTCCTCGAGAATTATATCAGCTTGCAAGGCGTATACAAATATAGTCTGTTAGTTCAGAAAGTTCACTTTAAATATTTATAAAAGGATTAGTACTAGAATTTGTATCAATGTGAATTTAATATTATCAAATTAACATAGTGTCAGATAAAAATTTTGAATTTAAGAATTTCACATTTAACTAGTTAGTAATTTGTTCTAATGCTAAATTAATATGTTAAAGTGTATGACTTATTCTTTGCTTCTTTCACGTCAACACTTTAGTTGGAAATTAAAACAGTAAATATGTATTTTAACATGTAAGGACTTAATATTATAAATGACAAAACTATACAGATAGGTAGTTTTCACATATTAAGTAGTGTGATAAAACAATGAGATACAGATTTTTTCAATGCAGTTATTTAGGTTAGTTAAATTCTGAAATAAAAGATTAAACAATTTTTCCAACCCTTTTAATAGCAGGTAGATTTTATTTTTTGTACAGTTTGTATCAGGGCAGATTGATATATTATTAAGTATTTTACTTATTCTGATTTAAGAAGAGCTTATTAAGTGTCTGAAAGTTATAAAGTAGTGAACTAATTTTAGGAACTAAATGTGTTCAAAATACACGTAAAACTAATATAAAATTATGTGTCTGAAGGGTATAAAGTGTAATCTTAATATTATATAGTTTTAATCATAGATCCACTTACCCAGCCAAGCAAAGTATATTGCTATTTTCTCGCCAAAATAGTCTCTGATATGGTCCAGTGGCTGATACTTGTACCATTTCCCCCATCTCGCCCAATATTCATATAAAACTTGGCGGGGGTTTAATGGACTTTCAATACAACCCTTTTTCCTTTTAATCTCATATGGTCCCTGCCAAGAAGAAGTCATAATATGCAGCTATTCAGCAAACAAAATGTTTAATTAAAATAATAACAATAATATTTATAAAGAAATACAATTACTTATTAAAATAAAGTTAAAAAGAAAGAGTAAATGACAAAAGATTATAAATTATACTTCTATAGGCCATTTATATTAAATTTATTGTTCCTGAATTACAAGTAGAGTAAAAAGCAGCATTCATCCATTGTGGCTAAAGCCACATATTATATAATAACAACCTACTCAACCAATGAATATAGATTGAATATCATATAGTAAAAAAAATCTTATGTTTGATGAATAACACTAAACCCAGTTCGTATAGAAATTTCGATAAAATCAAATTTGAGACTTCTAAAATTAGTAGGATCTAAGTTATTTTGTTAAATTATCTCAACGACAGTCGGAATAAAACTGTCAAATAAAGAATAAAATAGCTAGTTTATCGCTAATTCCTATTTTACCTTACACAAATATATGTCGTGAATAAAGGCTAGGCAATGTTGTTTCTTTATTGTTAACATATATATAAATATCTACATCTTTCGTAAACTAACTAGTTTTACTATAATTAGTAAAAAATTAATTGAAAGAAGGCACGGTTAATAAAGCGTCATTTCAAAGAAGTACTACATAATCAATTTTCACACGAAAATTTTCAACTTACGACTTACGTCATGCAGCGGAAAGGCAGATGAGAATACGCCTTCTTCTACAAGGCGATCTATTCCAACTTCTCCTTTCTTCTTTTTACCAAATATAGCAGTTGATAAGATTTCATATAAAATACGACTTCTTTGGACGTTACCAAAATAAGTATCATGGTTTTCACTGCCCAAAAATCTGAAATAAAGGGAGAGGATAATTTTGTATACATTATTTAAGAGTATTTGGGATCTATATACTCTAATTAAATAAATAATTTTTAGTATGAAATGGGGTAGAGAATTAATAAGAAGATGAATATATGATCAACTGGGTTGATACCTCTCCCCATACCAAATAAAATGATGACTAAAATATAAATATATTAAGAAGGAGGAGTGGGGGATCTTTGCATCTACACCCTTTTTCCACAAACACATCCACCTTGTTGCAATGATGGGGCATCCAATTTCATTTATTACTAGGTAATTGTTGGTTTGGAGATACACTAGGTGCTTTAAGGTGGAATGATTGAAAAGTTTCACATGTGCAGGAAGATTTGGTATTAAATAATTAAAAACCTTATTATTTCTAGTGGGTCGTTAGATAACAAAAAAACTATGCATACCCCTACAGGGTGATTCGTAATTTATACAATAAAGTGTTGCAGTGGAATTTACACTGAAAAATAAACTGAAAGTCTCATAAAATCATATTGCCGAGATCTCTTCTTTATCGAGAGACTGACAATGGCAGGTCAGACAGAGAATACCATCATCTCGTCGAATTTTTTACTGACCTGGGTAGTGAAACATTGCACGTTTATAGGAGATGTTCGAAGTGTCCACCATTGCACTTACAACACAGTTCAGCTCTTCTTCACCACGAATATCGTGTTCGTTGGTAGATGGGTGGCATATCCTGAATAGTATTTCCAGCAGCAACATTTGCATTCCATAGATGCCTCTCGTGTTGTGCTGTTGGGAGTCCACAATTCCCTTCATATGGCCCCACAACCAGAAGTCGTAAGGTGTGAGATCGGGAGATCGTGCAGGCCATGCAACAGGTACATTGGGTCCAATCCATCGTCTGGAATATTGTTCGTCCAAATGGTACCTCACTGCATGGTCGTACGAATGTGCAGGGGCTTTATCCTGAAGCATCCACGTGTTAAGCCACGTTGTCAGTGGAACATTCTCCAGTGGTTGGGAGAGGACGGTCCGAAGAAAGTATAAGTAGTTATAACCTCGTGGTCGTGCAGGAATTTCATATAGTCCAAGTAGAATATCACCCACAACTCCCACCCTAACACTTATGGGAAATTGATGAATAAAATGGTCCTCCAGGATGGCATTTGGATTTGTGTCAGCCCAAATGTGCTGGTTGAGGAGACAGACACTGCTATTTCTGGTAAAAGTTGCTTCATCTATTTCCAGTAATCTACTGAGGAAATGTAGATATATGGCGTGGTGGAGCAGCAGCCACTCATAGAAAATCCTACGACTTTCGAAATCGGGAGCTTGATTAAACTCCTGCACAGGTTGGAAGATGTACAATAAATTGTCACTTACTGTTCTTCACACGGACATCTGTAAAAGGTGATGACATGTAGCTAATCGCTGTGCACTTGAATGCGGTCAGCGTTCCACAGAATTTAGAAATTCTTCTTCCACTTCAATGCTCCTGCGATCTCGTGACCTACCGGCGTTGACCATCACTAGTGCAGAGCGACCGGTTTCCCTCAGACAACAATTTAGTGTCACTATTGTTCTTGGATTTGGGTGTTGTCGGGCAGGAAAACGTAGCAGTGGAATTATGTTTTTCCTAACCGGAAATCATAATCATATTGGTCAGTTTCTTGTTTGTGTATTAGTCCTCCATCTTACTGGCCACTTTCAATCACAGCAAGTTAATGAATGTGACGTTCTATGTATCCGACAAGCCGAATGGTTCATTTGCAATACCACCTCACAATGTTGCCATATCTCGATGAAGAAGCGGTCCCGGCAATATGTTGTATGAGTATTTTAGTTTATTTTTCAGTGTGGATGCACTGCAACACTTTACTGAATACAATTACGAATCACCCTGTACATACCAAAGGGTCCGAGAATTATGTTTGTTCTAGAATAAGTAATGTAAGTACTGATATAAAAAGTTGGTTTGGATTAGAAAGTGAAAATTAAATAAACTTTATGGTAATTTTAAATTGTATAAAATTATTAATTTTATGAGACTAAGCAAAGTATGAGTAGATGACAGTTTAAATTTAATAACACAACCTGAATGACAAATAAGATTATTTTGTAGTAATTAAAGTGTGTTCCATTACCTGTCTATCTTTGATTTCCTAAAAGGGCAAGTGTAGTAATCGAGTGGTTTGTTGGGAACTTCTTCGTACATTATATTTGGAAGCCGTAGAATTTGCAATATCATTTCTGACCAATTCATAGATGGATTAGGATGTGCCTGCAAAGTACAACATACCTATTAGTCTGATATCGAACTAAAGACTTAGGTATCTATTGTGCTTGTTTTTCCCAATGGTTTGTTTCAAAAAATTCATTGTTCGTCCCAAAATTGTTTGAATACGGGCAATATTGAGCACACGACATGTGCACTGTACTAGCTATCCTCTACTCGCTAAGTAGAGTATATATTATATCTTAAGAAACAGTTCATGAAGGGCCATTTGGAAAAAAATTATACTACATTTCAATAAAATGTTATGCCATTCATAATTTACATTATTTCATTTATTACCAAATTAAAATAAAAGATTATCTCAGTATCAACCATGAATGGCATTAATACCATACAGCATGATATTTTTAAATATTTAGCTATGATGACCATATCATACAAAATTAATTATCTTTATTCTAAAGGACATATGTAACCATCCCTAAGCTGATGGGACAACACCATTCAACCAGAATTCTCCATAGCATAGATTAATTTGTTAATTGTTTAGTAGTTAAATTACTATAGATATCTTGCTGATAATTTAAAATTATTCCTACAACTATTGGCTATGTCAATTATTTTAGAGGACATGAACAAATATTGGGACAAATATGATTAATAATAATCTGATTATTTTAATCATAGGTCAAAACATAGCTGTTTAAAGAACAGCTGAATTTACAACTATATCAATGAGGGATGTAAGCCGTTTCATACAGAATGAATATTCTGATAGGATATAATTTAAGAAAAATAAAACACGAAGAATAAATACTTATTTAACTGTATGGATTCACAAAGACCGTTGCTAAACAAATTCTAAGACCAGGTTTATTGTGCCAGAACGAAGGTATAACGATGTAATATTCATTTTTACTTGAAGTTACGTTTGTTCATAAATAAATAGCTTCAGTGATCATGAGCACAACCATTAAAACCTATCACTTGACGAATTTGTCATGGAGTGAACCGCATTTTGTTTTGTTGCCGTGTCCAAGTGTCTCAATAGGTTTGTTTGAATTACATTGAGGTTTAATCTGCATGCATATCGTTTAATAATAATCATAGTGTTACCTGTAAGGGAGCACGCATGTTGAGCTCTTCAGCATAGTGACACAGAACTGGCCAAGTGGCATGAAGCTTGATGAAATATACGAGTTTCTTGTTGCTACTCTCCACCACCTCCTATAAACGTGAAAAGAAAATTTAATATCAACACATTAGCATTGACCACTTATTTTTTTCCACATAAAGTTGGACCTAGACGTGTCTTATTCTATAACATATTTAGATGTATATCCGAGAGCCATCGCTATTCAGATATAGTTTTTAAAATGCACTATATCTTCTGGTATGGGATAGAGCAAGTTGCTACTTTGATTGATCTGTATCAGTTTGGTCAGGTATGGTGTTTAAAATGCACTATATCTTCTGGTATGGGATAGAACAAGTTGCTACTTTGATTGATATGTATCAGTTTGGTCAGGTATGGTGTTTAAAATGCACTATATCTTCTGTTATGGGATATATCAAGTTGCTACTTTCATTGATCTGTATTAGTTTGGCCTTCAAAATTTGATAAAGCCCTAATTAAGACATTGGCTGCACAACATAAAATAATTTGAATGATAAAACTGTGACAGTCTAGCAGTCACGAAAGTCACAATTAAAAACATTAAATCATAAATAAAACATTGGCTAACAATGCTTCCGCTTCAAGCATTGCTGGCTAAGTGAAATCTTGCTACTGGGCAGCTCATGTTCACTTATGATTCGTTTTCATACCGCATTCGGCATACACTCACCAGCCATTGTCTCTGCCCACTGACAACGGTGCTAATAGACTACTTGATTAACTAAGACTTCTACAATCTACTAAACAAGGAATCTCCTTTCAATGTTTGATGATTTTTGAAGTTTGGATTTTTTTGTAGAGTAGGTATCAACAGTTGAGAAATTTTCAATTTGTCTGTACAAGTCTGTGGTTAAGGACTTTCATGATAGAAAGTAATGGGGTACAGAATAAGCCTAGAATTTCCCAACTACATATCTCAAATATCCCAAAATTCCCAACTTTCAAGTTTTTAACCAATATTGGGAGGAGGGGGATGACACCCCCCAACTCTCCCTTTCCCCCTCCCTCCAGCACAACCCTGATAATACCTTCTGGCTCAGTATGCCTGTTCACTTCAGCATATACTTTACAGCTGACAGTGGAACTGTTGAATATACAACCAACTTTCGGCTGAATACTATACACACATTTATATCTAACTAAACCTATGTCCAGCTTAAAATTGATTATCTTATACCAAGATAATATATCATTTACACTGGAAATGGTTATTATGTCACTAATTTCCGCTACGTGCTATGGAGAGCGTAATTTAAAGACACACTCAACATCTTAATTGTTAACGTTTTTTTTTTATCATGGTATAATAAGTACAGTACCACACTACCCCAGTGGATACAATGCTAGGCTATTTATGAATACAGAAATGATTGGGACACAGTAAGGTAGTCTATACTAGATCACTTGTTCGTAACCTAAAAGGTCCGGCCTAGTCAAGATGTGTTTGCGTGATCACACTCACATAAGTAAGAAAACATATCCAATTGGAGACCTTCATTAATCTAGCGCCATCTATAAGTTTTTAGCTTCCCCTCAATCACCTTGTATTCCTGGATTATTAGTGAATAGACAGCTTCTGTCTGAAGACATATATATATATATATATAGAGAGAGAGAGAGAGATATGCATACACAAATCAATGTCTCTCCCAAATATAGAGATTGAAACTCGACTCCAAACGCAAGACGTCCATTAAGGATGAATCAATGACTTACTCTAAGACTGATTTCACCACCATTTCTGGTTTTTGTCCTTAAGGCGATTGGCCCTTTTCATTTGGCGTGGAAATGCAGAGCCATGGGAACAAACGGCTATATTCAATAATTTTTTATTGTTTAGAAATTTTCTTTTCAGAAACGGTTTGTTCAAGAATAGAAGCATGTTGATTAAGCTATACTTTTTATATACACACCTCCTCTATAATTTAACAGTGATAAAATATCAATAATGTTGACACTTTTCAATAGAAAACTGCTAGCTGCATAACGAAAAATAAGAAAATGTAACACCTGATAAGCATTGATACATCATCTTAGAAGAGATGATGAAAATATCATTTAAAAAATTTCACTAGTTCTCAAGAAAACTGATATTTCCAAACGTATGATTTTTCCGCAAGACCTGTCCGGTAGCTAGTGCCATCTACGTTTTCCGTGATCCATCTGTTCTTATTTACGCGGAAATATACTTTGGTCAGTTGTGAAGCCACTCCATGCCTTTCACCCTCCCGCCCACCATCCCACAAAATAGGTTTAGACTTGCACTTGACAAGGCCAAGGGTCTTAATGTTATTCCTTTTACATGTTCCTATCTACGTGTCCTGTCAGTCTGGATGTTTTGACACCTTAGCTCATTCGGTATTATGTCTGTATACTAAACTAAGGGTCCCAGTCCGATTTATATTATGCCCAAAACTTTATCATTAGTAAAATCTAGGCTTCCCCTTTCACGATCTTAAATTAACTACTAGGAGACTGGGTGTTATGCAGATTATATATTTAAGTTATTTTGCTGATATAACCAGACTGCTCAGAAAGTAAACTTTAGATACGTCGGATGGATAAATAACTTTAATGAATGAAGGGATGTGGCTTACCTCCTCCATGTCAAGCCCTACACGTCTCAAGCTCTCCATAAAGCGGTATCGCCACATGTCATGCTTTGTGCTCCTCTTGTCCGAAGGGCCATTATGGCCTGCTCCCACCCCAACATCCACACCAGCTGATCCAAGAGAAGCGCTAGACCAGCCACTGGTCACACTACCACCGCGTCCAGCGCTATTCTCCTCGTACACTAGCACGAAATCAATCTTTCTACGTCCATCTCTGAAGAACGTAGAGATGTCCTCATTAGTACAGAGCTGTGAGACCCCCCCGTGCATAACTAGTCCCTGGTCTGAATCTTCATCTTCCTGCACATAGACAAAGTAAGGAGTAAGCTAAATTCTGGCTTATTTTCATAAGGCCAACATTGAATTCTGACTGTCAGCTGTTTATAGGCACAAAACATTAGGAGGTTTGCATGTTTAGTAGTAGGTTTAATACAATTAAGTAATGAGAATTACTTATTTATTTCACTTTGGTTTTTGAATAGTGAAAACATTTAACAATGTATGAAATATTTTTTAACATGATTTAAAATTATATCTTTTCGTGGGAAAAAATCAGAAGTAGTGATAAATAGTGTTTCCCCCCAAATACCAAATGATGGGTATAGGGAGGAAAGGGGGAAAGTCCAATTCTAACTCAAATTGAGTTAGTTCTGCCATCTGTTAGACAATCACGAAACCTTTATATTGTACTTTAGATTATAGTTAAAAGAGGTATCGGTCACATTTAAATTAATTTTTTTTAAATACTTGATTGGGTCTTAATGAGGTGTGAGATATAAAAGTTGATGTCCTGGAAAATGTGTAAAATGTAACTTTTCCTTATTTTCCCTTGTAACCTTCAAATACATCAACAGTTCAATATAAAATATTGGGGTAATATGCTATGCCATAAAACAGCAATTTTTAGATATTAACATTTAATATCTAAAAATTGCAATAATATATAAACGTCAATAACTCTTTTGACATAATTTGATACAGACTTTGAACTTAAAGAAAGTAATTCAAATATGTTTGCCACTTTAAGTAAGGAAGTCTAGAAACACAATTAATTATGATCTGTAACTGTTATAGTTGTAGCTTTGCACACTATTAGCACAAGCCCTTCGATTGTATTTGCTGCCATCAGGTTAAACAAGGCCAAAATCGTCATTTCACCATTAGAAACCTATGCCCATTGGAAACCTTTGATTTCTTTTCGTAATCAGTTAATAATTGCAATGAAAGCCTCAAGTCTGAACTACTGCGTGGCTATGATGGGTAATCTGCCCCTTCTTGAATCTATGTTCCTCCACATATAACGAAATTTGGAACCAATTAAATCTTATATTATCAATCCCACATACACATTACCCATGCATTTATTCTTTTGAGTATATACACATTTAAATAAAAGCATAAAACTGTGTGTTTATTTTTTTAAATAAAAAGGAATTGCATTTGCTTACACCAGAACAGCTTTTCTTAGTTTGCTTTCCATAGTGAAAGAAAGAGTAATCCTCATTTTTAAGCTTAGTTAGTTTTTTTTAAGTCAGCTTTCTATGGAACTATTTGCGAGATGAAACACGCTATGAAGTGTTTTATATAGTTTCGTTATGGTTTTTGCTTTATGGCTTACTAAGAGGACAGCATAAATCATCAAAATATTAGTTCAACAATTGGTAACTTGTTTAGTTGAATGTTTCAAAACTATGCGTAGTGCATAATCTTCCAAAAATTTTGTTTACGAAATATAAATGACAATAAATTTTTAAACATAAATATATCCAAAACGATGTTCTATTGTACTGGAAATTTAAATTAACATTATTGGTAGCTTTATTATTTGTATACATTGTTTGATTTGATTTTATTTCAAAGTGAATAAATGTTTTATGTTATTTTTAAAAACAGAAACAATGGTCTTAAAACTAAAATTAAAAATGGCACGTTCGTAAAAGTGTCAAATATAAACTCAATCATTTTGAATGGTAAATAATGACAAAGAAAAATGTATCAAATTATATTCTATGATTAAAAATTAATTATATAAATTTGGAACAAAATTTAAAAAAAAAACACCACGTACTGAGCTCATCATTGTCACCTGTAGAGATTGATTTGACTTGCTAATATTTCAATTTTATTCTTGCATTGATTGAGTATACATAGGGAGAATGTATGTGACCTTTTTACTGCAATTTATTTAATTATTTATGTCCTTCTATAAATTCAGCTCACGATGTTTACGTTACTTATTTATGCAATTGACTATGACATTCTTATTAGCTAATGACATTGTGGTTTAATCAAGTTAGTCAAATCCCCTTTTTCTCAAATAGAATGTTCATTTTACCTTAAAATCCTAAATTATAATCATAATAAGCATAGGAGGTTAACTTTCCAAAATGGGTATGGTTATTTTTATTAAAGTCTGATTTTTTAACCTTAATAATCTTAAATTGTTATAGAATATATAAACCAAACTAAATTAATACATTTCTTGTTATAATGTTGAGTTCACATCTCAATTAAGTTTTAAATTTCATGTGCCGATATAATCAGTCGGTTCATAAATCGCACGTTAAATACCTCAAATAAATAAAAATTAAATTAAGGTTGTAAATTAAAGATATAGGGTCTGGTTTTTAAGTTTTTCTATATTTATGCTGGTATAAACCAAAATCAAACATTATGAAACACAATTTCTATAAAAACTTTAATTTCAAAGTTTTATTTTTTTATTTTATTTTTTAGAATATCAAATCTGATTTTTTTTTTATTTTTCGACTAGCAAATATCCTTAAGGATTTGAGAGCCTCAGAGATTATAAGGTCATCTCATTATTCAGGTTAATTATTTTGACATTGACCAATCTTGGTTACCTGTAGAATAACTTGCAGCTCCTGCTCCCTATTCTCTTGATTGATGGTTCCGTAGTTTCTTTCTACCGTGAACTCACCACCTTGATGAAGCTCATATCGTTCTTCATTATAACTCTGACAGGCCATCGCATACACTCTGAAATTAATATTAGGATTAAGTACAGTATAAGAAATAAACTAGCGGGAAGACCTAAACAAATATTAAAGGATAATATTAGAATGGGCCTAAAAGAGATGGTTTGTAATGAGGTGGACTGGATAGAACTAGCTCAATATAGGTATGGATGCCGTACTTTTGTAAGTGTGTCAATGAACTTTCGAGTTACTAGTGCCAGAGAATAAGTATAAGCTTACGCAGACATAGTTTTTAAAGAGGAAGGGAATAAATAATAATAACACATTAAAACCTCGATAATTCGGACCTCGTTAGTCCGGAAATAAAAACCAAAAGTTCACAAAATAAGATCTACAACTTCTTCTGAGCCGGTAAACATTCAAGTGCTACTTGTTCAACGCGGTGCTAAAAATAAAATAATACTTGCTCAAAATGTCCAGGACCATCCATTTCACTTCCAGTTTGGTTAATTTTTAAATAGTATTACAATTTTGTGAGTAACAAACTGTAAAATCTAATAAATACATCGCATTTCTTTGCATATACAGTATCGGGTATTATAAGTTTTTACTTGGAGATCTAAATACTATATACCAGTGTATATATAATATTTAAAATATTTAGATTTCCAACTAAAAACGTATACAGGTTGTACGGGATTATAAGACAAATGTTTCCACTCAATAAATTTGGGGTCGGCGACGCCAAGTGGTGGTGGCGCAACAAGCGCTGTCACGCACCTGGGGGGTAGTCAACTCATGCAGCACTCCACGCAAACAATACATGTAACTTCAGCATTGCTATCACTCCCTCCTCTGACACACACGTGATGCGTCGTTGCAACTTGTGTATCAACACGGTGGTCACAACTTTCAACAGTGTTTGTATATTATGAATATATTTCTTCATACAGACGTTCTGTTGACAGTGCGTAGCTCCCAATGAGAATTGAAGCCACTTCCTCAGACAAGATCCCTCTACTCTCTCAATATCGGCTCTTGCCAGGGCCAATAACCATATATTTGAAAGAATCAACTATTCCGTATGGGTAATTGTAACTGCCCTCGTGTTATAGTGGTAAAAGTCCCTGGCTCCTGACCTAAAGGTCCCGGGATTGATTCCTAGCTAGTACCGAGGGAATTTTCTCGAAAGTGGAATAATTCCCATTGTCACCAGGGTTGGCTAGGCTTGGGTTAGGATAAGATTTACACTGGCCCCACTCCATCATATTCACTATCATCATCCCCTTCTCATCGGAACATGGACATAGTCTCCACAGAAAGGATGTACGATCAGTACATTCGAGCGTCCTTTGGGCAACATTATTATTAGTACTGGCTGATCTTTCCGCAAAATGAGCTACAGACTGATGTAGCCCATACACGTCATTTATTTGGGTATTTGTTGTGTGTCTATTCAATGCCTGTCACTAGTCATAATATACACCACACTCGACTTGCTATGTTCTGAAGATCGATGAGTTGCCTACTCCCCAGGTGCATACAACACCAACTTTGGTGTCTCGTAGCGCCAACATTTGTTGTCACCGACTGCAAGTTCATTAAGTGGAATACTTTTCACCCCCTAAAACCTGTATAATTTTTACCTGGAGATTTGAATAGCCCTATATATATTTATTCCCTGATGAGGTAGCTCAACTGTTATTTTCGATAAACCGATCTGTTACCCCACCCTCATGTCGTCCCGGTTATCGATGTTTTACTGTAATACAAATAATAATGTAGTCTTGATAGTTAGGGTATGTGGACTTATGTACGGTTTTAAACAATTTCAAACCAACAGTAAGGGACCCTTTTTTGAGTTTAGGTGAGGCCTGCCCCTCTTCAATCCTCAACTCCATGTGCATACTATACAGTAGCCCCATGGCTTCTTTAGTGCTGGCTGACAGCTAAGAGCTGACTTCTGACAGTCAACATTTAGGTATATACCTAAATGTTGACCGTCAGAAGTGACAGCTGGTAAACACATGTTTTTGCAGATCATACGTTTCGGCGTAGGGATACATAATTTGGTCTGGTAGCATTTCAAAGCTGTCAGTCAGCACCAAAGAAGCCATGGGGCTACTGTAAGTTCAAGTACAAGGAAGAGCTGGCACAATCTTCATTTCTGGTATTAGACATATTCTTAACCAATTATTATTTATCTTAGTATAGTTATAATAATATATATTAACTAGTGGGTCGTTGCAGCGATGGCTAAAGATTATTCCATTAAAATGTATTTTAAACTTTTTATTGGGAAAGGATCTATATGATAAGCCCTCACTTACTTTTTAGTTATTATTATTAGCACTGCCTCTTACTACCCGTTCGGGTTGTACGCACTTACGCTAATGTATGATGGTAGGGTGATTGTGAGATGAAATTGAGGATCTACAGTTTAACGTGGGATCCGAACCACGGTGGTGGCCCGGCATTCCACACATTCACAAGTTGTGATTCAAACACGTCTTGTCAGAGATGAAGGAAGGGTTTGGAAATCAGATAAATTTGTGCCGGGACCGAAGATTGAACCCCGGAGCCCTAGCACAGAGGTCCGACAACTTACCCCTAGACCACCAGGCCACCCAATTTTTAGTTAAAAGTGTATTCGTCAAAGGCTATAAACTTTTCTTAGATAAATAGTTTTTGGTGTGTAATTTGGATTAAAACGTCCCAATGAGAACTTTAAAATGACTCCTCTCCCAGATCTCTATCTATTCGTTGCACCAGACAACTCAAGTAACAATTGAGCTAATATTATTTTTAAACAAAGACAAATATTTTATTTACCAATATACAGCTATATACAAATCATGGTTTCCATGGTGGTGTAAACAAAGAATGATTGTATAGATGAACCATTTTCCACATAGAAGGAGAATATGAAAAATTTGCTAGAAAATTTGGGTTTTAGTTTTAGGCCACTATCTTTACCGGCATCCTGATTTCCTAATCTTTAAAATGAGGGGTCGTTTGTCAAAATCTGTTAAGTCATTTCCTCGTAGTTTTTACAGCTGGAAACGGGCTTATCAAATTTTAATAAGATAACCTACAGTGGAGATGGGTTCAATATAATTTTTATCTAGTCCTGGCCTTCATTTTGCCGACTAATTCCGAATCTTGGATTCTAATACAAATATCAAAAAGATGACACACGTAACGCCGGGATTACGATCAACTTAACGTTCCCGTAACGTAGCTTTCACTTAAAGTAAAGAAGCTAGTGTGTGTGAGATCAACGATCAACTTGACGTTCACGTAACGTAGCGTTCATTTAAAGTTCACTTAAGGTAGCTTTCATTTAAAGTTCACTTAACGCAGCGTTCACATAAAGCTCAGTTAACGTCAATAAACTAATGTGTAATCAGGATTCACGTAATGTAACTCAACAACTCTAGTAAAACACAGATAATGAATTGTTTGGAAACAAATGGTTCAATTATGAAACACGATAATTTAGGGTTGATTAGGCTACGAGTTCTTTAAATATAAGCTTACTGGATAAATTGTAAAAAGTGGATACATTTTAGATTTCATAAAACGTGAGAAAATTGTAACTAATAATTTGTCTTTATGCCACAAACAAACAAATGAAATATTAAAGAGCCCTGTTGACGTCACTTTCAACATTATTGGCTAGCTAAAACACGTGGTACCCTTCACTTAACGTTCACTTAACTGCACCGTGATAGCTTCCATTTAAAAACCAGAATAAAACCTTTGCTTTACGTTACGTTACGTAACGTAAAACTTTTAAGTTGATCGTGATCCCAGCATAAGAGGTTAACTTTACCACATTGGAATGATTTTTTTTTCAATCGTGTTTTAAAGTTAGATCATTAAATACTATAGAAAACAGAGATCCTAACTTAATGATACATTACTTTATTCGAATGAGATTTCACATTCAGCTAAGTGGTAAATTAATGGTCTGGGTCTTGATTGTTTAGAATATCCTATAGGCTAATTATGTTGGGATAAGCCACTAGTGAGTTTCATAATAATGTATTTCTAAATTAAATAAAGATTAAAAACTTGAAGGAAAAAACTCTTCTTTTTATTCAATCTCAAATATGATATTTTTTCAAACCTTTGAGTCTCGAATATTGATATGTTTTTTATCCATCCAGCGCTGGGCATGCACTCAGCCCTTCAGGCTGGTTAGTGCTGCCTGCACCATCTGGTAGAAATCTCATGTACTAGGGGAGTTCAAGAAGTGTGAGGGTTCCCCGTTGTCTTCCACTCTGAATTTTTATAAGGGACCTAGTGACCTGGCGGACTAGGGGTAAGGTGTCGGACTTCTGTGCTGGGTGTCCGGGGTTCAATCCTAGGTCCCCGCACAGATTTATCTGATTTCCAAACCCTTCCTTCACCTCTGACAAGACGTGTTTTAATCACAACTTGTGAATGTGTGGAATGCCAGGCCTCCACCGTGGTTACGGATCCCACGTTACTGTAGGTCTTCCATTTAATCTCACAATCACCCTACCCTTACACATTAGCGTAAGTGCCTATAAACCGAGCTGATAGTAAGACGTAATAATAATAATAATAATAAAAGTGACCGCTAAAGGATTTACCCATCTTGCCGGAAAGCTATTTTCACATACCTTCCAGTTGTACAGTACATGTCACAATCAACAGTGGACCGACGGATTTACTTCCCATCCGAAAAAAATTATGTTCTAAGGCTTTTTATCCCTCAAGAAAAATCCTTCAATTTCATCTGGATTTGAATCCACGAACATCGGCTCATGAGGCGATAGAAGAGATTAAAAGGTAGTTTGAAAGAAAAGTGCCTACTTTAGCGTGGGTAAAGAATGGCAAAACAAAATTACACATTGAAAACAGCCTCCAAAGTAAGAGATTGAAATTCAAACCCATACCTCCCCGTCAAAGGCAACCTTGTACAAGGCAATTTCATCACCTTCGACTATGTGGCTACTGGTGCGGTTTACAAGATGAACAGTGAACAAGAAGCTACTGAGAAGAGTTCAGCTTTGTTATATACAAAATAAAGTAAACGTTATCTTTTTAGCACCGCGTCTAACTACCTGTTCAGGTTATACGCATATGTAGTAATTAAGCTCGCATATGTACTTATTACGCTAACGAGTCAGAGATGAGGAAGGTTTAATTTATAGGATGTGTACCAAAATTTTCGTGGAGGGATAGTGGAAAACCATTTACAAAAAACACCCTCAATACGCCCGACCGAGATCGATCACGATCTCCCCACCATCGTCAGTCTAGTCTATCGCGAGACTGATGCCTTAGACCATGTGGTCACCGAAGCAGGTGTAAATGTTAATAACTTTGGTGTTTAACGTAGGCTACCAAATTTAAAAAACATGACATAAATATTAAATATGGTACACTATAATTACTACAATAATAATGTTTAAAATAAATAGACCTATATCAGTAGTAAAACACACATAGGTGGTTGCATAGTCTAACACGTCACTCTTGTGTTGGATTGGATTGGAGGTGGCAGGGGTATTGGTGTTCGAATATCTGTGAAGTGCACTGTGAGTGATTTTTACTAAATAGTTTAACACTCTCCCTCCACACAAATTTGGTACATTGCCTTTGAAATTATAGCGTCCTTATTTATATTCAAGTAGCCTAATTAATGCACGTGTACAGCACGAACGGATACTAAGACACAGTAAAAAAAAAAAAAAAGGTTAAATTATTTGTGTATTTGAAATGAGGGTTATTAAGGACTTAATTTAAAGGAAGGGGATGAGGAGGGAAGTTATAGGAGAAGTACGAGAATCAGCGTAAATAGAAAACGGGAAATTAAAGTGAAAATCTTTTTTTATTCCACGCCTGTCCAGGTTAACCTCAATTAGCTACGCTATCGATAAAGGGATAGATAAACTGTACCTACATTTTCGTAGGAAGAGCAGAAAACCATTTAGGGAAAATAAATCTCAATACAACAAACCAGGAATTCTAACTCCTCGTCACCGACGATCAAGTCTATTGTGAGAGTGACGCCTTAAACCATGCTATCACCAATGCGGGCTTAAGTAAATATCACATTAGTAAAACCAGCCTCAGTTCACCAGGTTTAGATCTGAACCTAGAATTTGTCATTAGCGGCGAGTCTAAAGCCTTAAATCGTTCATCTACCGCTTCATGTTATTTTTTTATTATTATTATTATTATTATTATTATTATTATTATTATTATTACTATTATTATTATTGTTATCATTATTATTATTATTACTATTACTATTATTATTGTTATCATTATTATTAAGAATCAAATAGCCAACGCTATTATGTATGGTTTTAGTGAGGATTACTCCATCTAGATATCATATTCTGAATATTATTATTATTATTAAGGCACAATGTTGTATTCGTTGAGTATTAAAGCCACTTTAGTCTTATTTTCCATTCTTATTCCTAAAGTATGTGGCATTTTAACCGTAATTAATGTCGCTTTCCTTGGTGTGCGGATCAATACTAGCTAGAGAACGGAAAGCAGAAAGCAGTTTGGAAAGAGACAGAACAGTACTGGCTCGGAATGACGTCATTCCACTGCGACTTGCCACATGATGCAATGATAGCGTGTCGGCTTGTGTGACGGCGTCACTGAACACTTACCTATTCGTAAAAAAGTAACACCCCCAACGGCAGAAGTTAAATTCAAAATAAAAATTGAGAGGGGATGTTTGGGGTTAGTTAAAACATTCCTTGAAAGTATTACTCTAAATGACATTTCCTATTCCTTGATAATGCCTAGTCTAGTAATGTAATAGTCTCTTATAAAATTCATAGCCCCTACAACCACAATTATATTTGTACAAAAAATAAAATTTGTTCAAGGAGGTTGTATTTTTTATATATTCCTTGTCATATTACGTTGGGGATTTCACCAAAATAATTGAGTAGACACGCCATTTTTAAAAAACAAGTATTTCATTGACATGTTTCATGTTATAATTTTACATTAAAAAATGAAGTAAAAGTTGTTTTAAAAAATCAATAAAAAATTGTATTTAACTTTTTAATACTTTATTAAATAAGTTATTGAAAAAAAGTTTAGAGGAAAAACCCAAGGCTTTTTGGAAATTTGCTAAAAGTAGGCTGATCGTTTGAGCAGAACCTCACCTTCAAATCATGAGATACATAAAGAAAGTATTATTAATTATATTTCAATAAATAGTTTGGGAACAACTTTCATTCAGTTTATAATTTCGGTTCACCGGCTAGCCACTCCTGATGTTAATACTGTAGCTAATGTGTATTTTTCCTTTGATACATTGCACCACTAAATGTGTCATGTGTCCCTTGTTATCAAAAGAATTGAGTTCACCCAGGTGTACCAACGCTGATGAAATCCCAAGCTATAAGGTCAAAGGTTGTATCAACATTCTCAGTCCCTTACTAATGCGTATTTTTAACACTAGCCTGTCAAGTGAAACCACCAATGACTGAAAAAAATGTATTGTCATACCCATTTACAAAAAGTTGGTGGGGAGTAAAGGTGAAGAATCGAATGTTTGTAATTTTAAACCACTATATCAATTAAATATTTTCTTTTAAGTATTTGAGAAAACAATACATGGCCATACTTTTCACCACTTGAGAGGTAAATTATCTGATAATCAACATGGTTTTGTAAGCAATACATCCGCTTTCATTAACCAAAAAAATCTACGTCCCCTCAAGTCTCTATTCAAGGTCAGATGGTTGGGATTTATTTATTAAGATAAAAGTTAAGCTTTTGATTTATGTAGACAAAGTATTATTATTATCTAAACACTTAGCAATCTTAGTCTATATTTTTTGTACACTGGTTTAGCAGCTCCTTGCAAAATAGAGCTTNTATATATATATATATATATACATACACAAATACAAACACCTCCAACTCTTTCTTCTCCTCTTGGGGTTATATTTAGGTTCACTTATTTTCATTGTGTGTATGACACATTTACCTTGAAAGTTAGAAATTATATCTTGACGGATCCCAATATGGTCCTACCGTATGAGCTATTCCATTGTGTAATCTGTCATGGTTGGAATATTTAAGTGTAAATGGGCCCTACATAATATATTCTTAAATTTTTACCATTTAGCTGATGATATCAAACTAATCAAAACATAAATTCATTTTTTGATTGTATACTTTTTCAAAATGACATAAAACGAATATTGCAATTGTTTAGGGAAAGTGGTATGTCTACTAACACATCTGCATTAGTAAAACTAACCTTGTTTACTTTAGTTGAAAATTATACAGTGATATTATAGTAGGCTGCATTTATTTAAATAATTTAGTTGGGTTTTTTCGCACTATTATCTACTACGTAAGCAGATCTAGATATTCTTTTAGATCAAGGTGGTCAAACGTATTTCATCCCAAGGGCCAAATCTGATTATCAGTTTGTACCGTGGGTTCAAAGTAATTTGATGGGATTAGGCCTATTAAATATATTATATTTAATAGGCCTAATCCTATCAACTTAATATAGGCCTACAAACAACACTTAATAGACAGTTATTTTCAATACTTACTGCAGTTTCCAAAAAATTATAATGAAATATGCACGCACACACACTTTCACAAAACAGCTTAGAATTATGAATGTAGATTTATACATATTTTTGCTAATAAAATAAAGGCATAATAAAATTAAATCATGACCTTTTTTTAAAAAAAACTTGTATTTGAATCATTAGCTGTTTATCACCCGTCGCTGAGGTTTTTCTTTTAACTTTCCTCCAGGCTACTGTGAGGGCCGCACTTTCAGTGAGCACGGGCCACATTTGGTATGCGGGCCACCAGTTTGACCACACTGCCTTAGATAATAAACTCTACTTTCACTACCATGCTGACCATATAATTTCTCATTTATTAAAATTACTTGAATTTATTAAATAGATCATTCCTTCATTCAAAAGTTAGTTGTATTTTAAACCTGTATTAGACTTATGCCTTGCTTGGATTTAAGCTTGAAGATGCTCCGGAGTTCCATTACTCTTTCATATTGAAAGTGTTGAGCGAAAATACTTTGCTGTTTGCTATGAGACATTTTTAACGATTTTATATTGAATATGATCTAATTCTAAAGATTTAGGGCACCAAATTCTCTTCACTTGAAGATGATTTATTTTTTAATTAATAGTAAAAGTTTTTGTAAGTTTTAGAAAAGGGAGACATTCGTGTGCTTTCTCGGACATCTCAAAATTCCAATAAAAATGATATCAGTTATTACAGTTATTACAGCTTATCCAATGGGTGAAAACGGGGTCGGGGAGGGGGGGGCGGATTGGGGAAGTAGCTCCCTCCAAGGGCATAAAATTATGTTAGTAAAAACTTAAATCATATGAATTAGGAACAAAATATAGAGCAGAGCAGATGTTTAGAATAAAAAGACTACTTTTTAAGACCAGGCTTACAACTTGATAAATAGAAAATGCTTACCACTATAATCCCTCTTCCCCATCCCCCATCATAACACACACCTCCCCCGACCCCACCAACAAAGTAAATTTATGGATGGGCCATTGCTGTAAAATAGCTCTCTTGGTCATTGTATAAATAGCGCCAACTCCAGATTTATTGAACTGATTTTTATCATAAACAAAGAGAGTTATTCAATGAATAATTTTATAATTACTTTCATTTTAGGCTTATCTTAAATTAATTCAAAAACAGTTTAATTCTTTTTAATGTTTTCGGCGCTACTAATTTATTATTTATGACTATATTTCTATTTTTCACTATCTTGCTCACCATTTCTTCGCACAAGGAATATATAAAGTAACATTTTTTTAGTATATAAAATAATCTCCTAGAGAAAACTAACCGAATCTTAAATTCTGTTTGGATATTAATCTTTTATTGGCTTAAATAGTGTCACAAAAACTAAAAGTAAGTTCACACAACAAAATAGAGATATAATCTGAACTTAACTGTGTTAAAAGCTGAAATTTATTTTGAAAATTAACACTTCTCTACAAACAATATTTAAACTCTTACCTGATGGTGCTATAAAAATTAGTGACACAACATAAATAGTGGGTTGTTGGAGAGTTAAAACGAATTACCTCAAGCTACATATTACTTTTAACAGTTTATAGTTTAGAAAATGAATTATTAATTTTAAACGTGACAGACCTAATTTTGAATTTTATTTTAAATCTGCCATATTAAATTATCCTTTTTTTTTTAACTTGTTTAGAGAACATTATTTGAAGACCATAAGTATGCCAAATTTTAGATTTCTGGAAGGTTTAGAAGTGTTCGAACAATTTATGCAAACAGAAATATATCGAATTAGGATGTTCAACATCTGGTTGCACCATATATATATATTAAATATCACAATAAACATGACAATCTCATACCGAGTATGTCAACCAATACATTTTAAAAACAATCTTTAAAAATAAACATTAATAAGCCCGCAAACTGAGTGCACAAACGAATGCAATCCTTAGAAAACGCAATATTTGCCTAAGGGCTATCATAAAATATGCAAAAATAAATTATATACCTTTAAAAGTTCTTTTAATGAAAATTAAATGGGTATAAGCCAAGGAAAAGGCCAAAAATAAGTGTTTAGTAGCTGCTATCTTGAAACAAAATGGCAAACGTAGTTTGTGATTAGTTTATACGTCGACCGGACGTCCGAGCTATATCCATGCAGATTTTAGCAGCACAATCAGTACAGTAGTGGTTTGGACGTGATGGAACAACAAATAAACAAACATATTTCATGTTTATATAACTAGTAGGATGAAAAAACCGAGGTGCACATCTGCAAGTTTCCGTAAATTTATTATATAAAGTTTAAAATCTTCATGTGCCTTCGTTTGGCTTCAAGCAATCACGCAGTTTAAAATTTCAGACCTACAATATGTGTGTCAACAAAAACTAATATCCCCCCCCCCCCAC
>CABFOV010000375.1:166315-187876 GCA_902141375.1 Timema poppense
GTGTGTGTGTGTGTGTGTGTGTGTGTGTGTGTGTGTGTGTGTGTGTGTGTGTGTGTGTGTGTGTGTGTGTGTGGAAAAGGAGGAGGGGAGTATTTATTGAGTAAGAAAGCTTGTTTGATTGAGTAAAAAAATAACTATTGCGTGTGTAGAAGGGATAGAAATATAAGGGTAAATTTTTATGGTCAACTACATGGTCACCCACTTCTGTGGCCGCAAGGTCTATTATGCTACTCTCACATTAGGCTGAAGATGGGGATATCAGGGTTCGATCCCGTTTGGGTTTACTGGGGGTGTTTTTTTTTAAATGACTTTACACTCTCCCGCCACGCAAATGTGGGTACACTTCCTCTAAACTCAAACTTCCTAATCTCTAATACATAAGAATAATTAGTATTTGTACATAGGCGTATAAACCGAATGGGTAGTAAGACACGGCGCTAAAACAAAAAACAAACAAACGTCTGAAAAATAATCAAAATAAATTTTTAATCTAAAATTATTTATAGAGTGTAATTCTTATAATTTCTAGTTCCTTTCCCGATTCCAATATTTTGGCATATTTCCCATTCCATTCCTCTCCGCAGTAAAAATGTAATTCCCGTCCATCCCTAGTCTAGACTCAAACTGAAGGAAGAGATGAAACCATGTGTTGGGAAAAAGAGCAGAAAGGAGAATTGGGTGGCAGTGTTGAGTCAATGACTCATTCAAAGGCGGAATGCTTCTAATTAGATGCGGTAAATTTCAAGCTACAACCAGTACTAGCTGCCAGGAAAAACTTTATTTTACTGTGAGAGATGGCAAACTCGGATTCACCACACTTTTATGGAGAGTTAGCCATTTGCGGTGATTGGCATCAGGTTTGGCCACCTCAGTAGACCATGTGGCCACCGAAGCAGGTGTCCTAAGGTTAACAAATTGGAAAAAAATACGGAAATAATAGTTTTGTTATATTATATAATCTCCTCCTACCCTTAAAATAAATTTTCTTTGTGCATCATTGGCTGAGTTTTTGACTAAATCTTCAAGGATAATTTCAAAATTTTCCAATTTTCTCAAATTTGCATAGGCAACGCGTTTAAATTAATTTATTTTAGAGAAATAAACATACACTCATATTTTTTTATCATGTAAAATAGACCTCAGACACAAATTTTGGACAAAATCGTTCTAGCTATTTTTAAAAATATTCAATTTTTTCAAAAATAATAATCAGTAAACAGTAAATTACTATAAACATGATTTCGATTACGAAAGACAAATGTTTATAGATATATATTTAAATTATATATATATATATATATATATAGTAAAAAAAGTACCAAATACCATATTGAACCAAATCTTTAGAGCCATTTTTTTAAATATTCAAATTTAAAAAAAGTCATAAGAAAGCTACTCTAAAATGAATTTCCTCCCAATAAACAAGTATACGATTTTATTAGTCATATTAAACTCTCCCCCAGATATAGATTTTAATCAAA
Organism: Timema poppense; assembly: GCA_902141375.1. Taxonomy (NCBI): domain Eukaryota; kingdom Metazoa; phylum Arthropoda; class Insecta; order Phasmatodea; family Timematidae; genus Timema; species Timema poppense. The sequence continues at coordinate 167,797 of CABFOV010000375.1, forward strand.
ATCATTAGTCATTTTCAAAATATTTCAAATTTATTAAAATTACTCACCTGTAAACCTTTCTCTAACGAATTTTTACCAAAAAACAAATTAGACGCGGTTATTTGGGTGGTCAAAAAATCCCTATGCATTTATTTTAAACAAAATTGTTTGATCCATTTTTTTTTCAATTAATAAAAATCACTCACCAGTAAAATAACCTTAATTTGAGGGGAAGGCTCAAAATAAAAAAATATAGTCTCGAGGTATTGCTCTCTAAAATCTTGATATCAGGTTTGGACAAACTCTACCAAACCATTTCAGATCTGTGGTTAGACAGACAGATAAACATGGAGACAGAATTGTAAAATTCACTTTTTTGTTTTCGGACACAAATAAAACGTAAAGATTTATCATAATCTCGAGGTTGAAAATGTTCACATTTACAATACCTTCTCTTTATATGATAAAGTAACAAAATGTTAAGAACAATTCAAAACTTACTATACTTAGAATAGATAATTATGTTACTAAGAGCTATTCATTATCGAGGTAACGACTAAACACGTAATCAGAAAAATTCTGTCCTGGTTCCATCGTTCCCGTTCTCAACTCCATGTTAGGGGAACACCGTTCTCTTTTAAAACCATGCCTAAATATTTTTTTCTCACTGCATGGATTCGTTTTAAAACGCGTGAACAGGGATGGCTCGTGGGTTATTGCTAGAGCAAAAGAGTCTTGAGAGACTGTACCAGCACAATTTTCCCTCTATTTTATTACTTATTAGTCATATAACCAACCACACACAAAAGTAACGAACAATATATTGTATATAGGCTTTAAAGTGCCAGTTTGATACTGAATAACCCGCATCGGTGCTCACATAGTCTAATACAGGGGTCAGCAACCTTTTTGATACTGTGAGTCTTGTGGATTAAAAAAAAATATGTGGGGCTGTATGGAAATAATATCGATACAAAAATTCCAGCTTTACATTTCTCATATAGTAATTAGTTATTAGTCTATTTTTATGAACACAATTATTGTTTGTTTGCTAAATCTTTTACGATCCAGAAATAATCAGTTAGCAGGATGGATCCATCCCACGAGCCATAGGTTTCCGACAGGTGGTCTAACGTGTCACTCTCATGTTGGAGTCGATTGCCCGTGACGGGAGATCGGGGTTAAAAACCTGGCCAGGTGTACTGAGGGTATAGCTTTCTAAAATGGCTTCCCATTCTCCCTCCACGCAAATTAAGGTGCATTCCCTTTTACATTCTACCTTCATCTTTATTCCATTCGTGTAATTTTTTTTAGCACCCTGTCTTACTAGCCTTCTGGGTTATACGCTTATGTACTAATTACGTTGAGGGTTTTAGGGATTAGGAAGGTTATATTTATAGGAAATGTACCCGCATTTTCGTGGGGGGAAATTTGAAATCAATTTTAATATAACCATACTCAGTACACCCGACCGAGACTCTAACCTCGATCTGCACATCAGTGGAGGTCTAGTCTACTGAGAGAGAGAGAGAGAGAGAGCCTTAGACCATGCGGCCACCAAAGTGGGCGTGTACTCTTCCTCATACTTAAAAGTCATTAGTTTAATTAGTACATCAGCGTATAACTCAAACGGATAATAAGATATGGTGCTAAAAAAACAGCGAATGATTAAATTAAGACTTGAAGGGAAATATTCTCACACACTGATTTTTTTTAGTGAGAATATCAGTTCTTAATCTTTGAAAACCCTGAAACAATCCTCCTTTTATTAAAATGTTCTGTTGTTTCCCTGGTAACCTAATATAAGGCTAGTCCCACACTATGATCCTAACTTACAATCTGCACCATAGTGGAACAATCCAAGGTAAGAACGCTACCTTTCAAGGTATACGAAGCGTACATGTTGATAACTTTCATTCGAATTTTGTCGTGGAACATACTTTGAAATAACAAAACACTTTTTAAATTTCTCGGGATTTCTGGACGTATACAACGCGTCTTAGCGCTACTGTAGGTTAGCAGTGTTTTGGAGGAACGTAGATGCGGTTAACTTTGATACTCGGTGAAGTGAAGAGGGGTTTGGGTATCTGGGGAGGGGGTGGAGGTCAGGAGGCAAAACCATACCCCTCGAATATGCTGTCTTGTCACCTTTAAAATTCAAAATAAGCAACTATTCCTTGTACCCGCCCTGCCCCCCTCACCAACCAACCAACACGTCTTACCATCCGTTCGGGTAATGCGAATTTTAACCATGCTATTGAGGTAGGGATGAAGAAGGTAGAATTGAATGGAAATTAACCCGCATTTGTTTGGATGGAGAACCAGGGATACTATTCAAGGGGGTACCTGGGCATGTATTCATACCCTGACCACCCTGTCACTGGCAAGCAAGTCTGGATGAACCTGACATTTAGACCACGTGCCCCACAATGCGGGTACTTTAGCTTTTTACTTCATGCCACTTAATAATGATTAACAGACTCACTATAGAACAAATTATAAATAAATACTGCAACATGACAACTAAAGCTAATATGTGGTTTCAATCTAATTTGTATGTGTCAATGTATAATAATGTATTCATATAATTAATAACCAGTTTAATTTTAATATATGACTTATAATAATTTATTAGTCCGACAGCTTAGCTCAGTTGGTATCGTGTCTGTCCACTGAATTAAGGGTCTCGGGTTCACTCCCCGGTATGGCCTAACAATTTATCATTAGTGAAATGTGGGTTTACCCTTTCACGTTAACAGCCAGAGACTGGATGTTGTGCCTGTCCTAGTCTTAAGTTATATTATAAGACAAATGAAGCTACGACAAGCCTAGCAAGCCGGTAGTTGAAAATATATGACTTGAATAAAAAACTTAACCTGGCTGGAAACAGTAGTCAGTAATGGGTGTGAAAAAAACTTATCGTAATTTTAATATGGTCTAGGCTTACAATAATTTACCTTATTTAGATTGTTTTTTAAAGTTTATATTTTCGATTCAATTTCTCAATAAGCTATTTTCCAATTCAACTTAAATCTGTGTATAGAAAATAATTGTAATTTAATAACTATGCAATTAGTGTATTACAACATAGTATTGTTGCATTTGCAATAGGCTTTATTATAGCTTTTTCCCTCACACTAAAGAAAGCATTTATTTTTTATGCCCAATTCTAAAATCAGTTTTATAAGGAGTTTGATTAACTTTTATTATTTGACACCTCTTTTTTTAAAAAAAATAATGGACATTTGTTATTTTTCAGTAGTTAATAAACTACTTGAAATAATCATTCATTTATAATTTATATTATGAAACCCGTTCAAGTGACAACAGCTCACTTGTTGCATGTTTTTACTTTCTCACATCGTGAGCTAAAGTACTGTGATCGTGAAAAAGTTAGACACAAAATAATTTTTCTACCCGATCCCTTTAACTAAGAGTGGTTTATTGATGAGTATATTTTTTAATTCCAAATTTTTTGAAGATGTCTCTAATGATTTTGTTTGGAATGCATATCCAAGAAAATAGCCCTCCATACTTTGTTTTGTATAAAAATTTGATCAAGAATTTTTTACTGAGGAATGATTTAGAAAATTCAAATTGTTTTGAAAATAGTTATAACGATTTTGCTTAAAAGCATTTCTAGCAAGTGTTTGACATGAACATGACACATAAAGAAGCATAGTTGTTTTGAGGGGAAAGTTTTGCTATGGGTAATTTACTAGCGATTTTTTTTTGTTTAATTATTTGGTTCAAAATTGGTATCGGGAGACTTTTCTACATAACGATCTAAAATAAATTAAATCAAGGGTAGTTTACTTACAACAGATCAGCCTATATAAAATTTGAATGTTTTGGAAATTGACCTAAAAGAATTAATTAAAAAATGAGATTGTGTGAAAAGTTTTTCATTATAAATAATAAACTTTTATCGTTACAAATAACAATTAACTTAAGGGTAGTTTATCAATAATTTATTTTTGAAAACTTGAATTTTTCTAAATATATTTGAACAACAAGAATATATGTTTGTTTCTATGAGTAAAACTTATCTAAGGGTAGCTAACTAAAACATATTTTTGAACATATTCTTCGAAGCTATAATACACAATATGAGAAAGTGTTTGCGATTGTGTTGTATTATTTATTTTTTCAGCCACCAAGTTATCTAAGCACTAACGTAGTTGACCCCTTTCGGAGCTTGAATAGTTCGAAGTCCGGCGAGATGCCGTAGAATGGATGGATTTGTTTATAATGTGGTTTTCCATCTTTACTTTCTCATATGAAGAAAGTATTGTATTCAGGAAAATTGTCTTCGCCTAGATTATGCTGTATTACAATCTTTTATGTGACCCTGAACTAAAAAAAAATAGCTTAAAAAATTCTTATTCCAGTCTCTCTTTATACCTGGGGCTACAGGAGAAATGATGTCATGGATTTCGTTCAAACTTAATATTTATATAATGTATAAGGTATATGATTATACCTCAAGGACGATATCACCATTTTAATTTTAGCCACAAAACTAAGATTAGTTTACTGATGACTGATTTTTGAAAAGTTGATATTTTTTTCCAGAACTACTTTAATGATTTCGTTACAAATTGTTATGTAGTGTGTTTTACATGACAAATACCACTGGATAGGCCTAATTGATTTTTTAATAAAAATTCTTTTAAATATAGTTTACTGATATTAGATTTTTTTGAAAGTTTTTTCTAGACTTAAAGAGACTATATATGAAATTATGTACAATTGTGTCATACCCTATATTTCAGAATAAAAGATTTTAATCACGCCTACTTCGCTCGTTTTTGCACTAAGCTACTGATGCACCTCAACTTCAGCGAGATCTAAACAACTAAAGCCTGACAAAAAAATTTAGGCTATGTCTTAAAACAGGTGTTGTGATAGGGGTCTTGTTTTCATTATTTCCCCTTTTAAGGCCGTTCAAGTCAGATTTGAATTTACTTAGCACTTAAGTTATTTTGGGATTATTTGTACACTCTTTATTAATAAACTTATTGTTAAGACACAAATATTTCTGGGCACCTTTACCAAGTAGTACATCGGAGCATTGAGAACCGTTGTAGAGGTCTAAAAGTCCCACGATATTTAAGAAATGTATTTTTATTTCAAAATATTTTTCAACCCAAAAAAGAAGCGAATGTTATCGACATTAACTTTCTTTATAATCAAAGGCGTTACATTTTAATTTTTATCATTTTAAAAATATTCATGAAAAGGTTAAATAATCTCATTTTTTTAATGTCGTTACACGTGAAATGTTTTAGTTCTTAAATAAAATGAAATAATTATAAAAGTTTATCCAGCCATTCTCAAAAGGATAGTTATTTTCATTAGTCACAACCGAATATTTGAAGATAGTTTAGGTTCGTTGTAGTGAATTTTAATTCTCAGAACGGCTGTGCGTGGATATTTTCCTTTCAGGTAGGCAGCACCTTAATATATTTTTTTATATAAAAACAACATTAACGTATTTATTGAAGTTTTCTGTGGTTTTACTAATAAATAATTATAGCGTATGGTTATATAATGAAAATTTTATAGAAAGTGTCCAAAAATGTTTATTATAGAACAAAAGTCTGTTAATTAGGAAATAAAACTTTTTTCCACCTGTAAAAAATGTTTAGAATAAGTATAAACTGGCTCGAACATCCTTAATCAATCCTATCTCTACTATTGAACTAATGACAGGCCCCATGACAGTTTTCTTTTTGACTCATGCACTTGCTATCACCACTCTGAATACACATCAAAGTTCACATTAAATTTTTATCGTAGTAGGCCAAGTTTCAAATAGAATTTAAGTTAACTATTATTAGTCTTTAAAAACTTTAAAAAAATATAAACAATTAGTGCACCAAATTTTTAAAAATCTTCAAGTTTTAAATTTGTAAATTATTTTATTTTCGTATATAAGCCTAAATATCGTTTTAATAAGATTGTTTGAAATAACACAAATGTACGAGAAAAAGTATAAATATTTGCGTGCTTAAAATTATAATACAGCCATTGGCTTGGTTATCATCCTAATGCTATAAAAACAATAACCTTCTCAAATGGGTGCATCTATGTGCTTGGTATTTTATTTGAGTGAACGCCAGTTTATTGGCCTTACGTCTAAATGTGTCATCGTAGTTGGTATTCATAAACTCATTGAAACACCTTTTTTCCTAGATTTAATCCATACTACACAAACACATACACATATAAATATAAAATTTATTTTAAGAAATTGTGTAACTAAGTATATTAAATTATTATCCTTACCTCGTACTGATGTTTTTAATTAAACTATTTTACAATTAATCGGATATAATGAGCTATTCCAGCAATGTGTTTTAAATTCTATCGTACAATTGTTGGATTTTTCGACCTAATTTATTTGCTTAAAATTGTGTTTTTGTCAAATAGTATAAGGACTGCACTTGTGTTTGAAAGAATTCTAAATTTACTAGTGAACTTTTGGTGATACAAATACTTCATCCCATGTTGCAAGCAAGCTTAGAAGTGTTTGATCTCTTGTAGGCATGGTAGCACTGCAGTTACCTAGCACTTGTTTAGCTGTTTTCTACCCTCCTGTGAGCCGATCGATTGAAACAGTGTTGCCAATAGAATTACCAACCCACACGCGACAGTGACCTGACTCTTCATTTAACCCGCGATATCTTCTCTGTGGTAACAACTGTATTTAATTATCTTAGTGAAATAATTATCAATGGATTGCAGGGCTATACCATGAAAGGGAGTGTTTTGGGGGTTTAAACCACTCGTTAAGGCATTATTAATAATCTGTTTGAATATTTCTCCTCATTGGCTAGCCTAGTAGTTAATTGGACCCTTATGAAATTCATTTCAACTACAACCCCAATAATGATTTTTTTTAAACTTTAAATTGTTTTAAGATAGATTTAATTTTTTTAATTACCTTGAATTTTACGTTGGTGGTCTTTACATCAAGCCACCGCATGTATAACACCCCCAAATTGCATTTCAGTGTATGTGTCTGAATAATTGTACACTTTATTTACCTTGAAAAATAATCCACGTGTAAAAAATTATCTTAATCTGCTGTAACGTGTAATAAAGCACAAGTGTGAGGCAATAAAGGAAAGGCTCAGTTCAAACGGTAAACGCGATTTATATTCTGAGAATGTATTGTTTGTGGTATTTAACCTGCACTCTCTGAACTGACTGATTCCTTTGGTACAAGACCTACAAACTAGCTTAAATCTACAGCAACTGCAACAATAAACCTCTGCCTGTTAATTCAAAATTGTAAAAGGAGAAACCCACATCTCAACAATGATACATTTTTAATCCGTGTCGGGAAGTGAACCTGCGACGCTTAAATTAGCGGGCAGAGACCCTACTGACTGAGATAAAGTGTTGTACTACATCCTACTAAGGAAACACAAATTGTATGTTAGATTAAACGGCTTACGCCATCGAAATAATTTGAGTATGTAAATACAGTACTTATATTCTTACAATGGAAGTTAAGGGGGTTCAAATCAAGGAGGGATCATGTTGTAGTTTTTACAAATGATGCTAAATAAATACGATGATTAAGGTACTCCATTGTATCAACAAAAATTAAATACGTTTTCCAAAGACTGAGGATTTAAAAAATAAATATGCACCGACATTATAGCGAAGAGAGAAAGGTTAAACCATAATTATTCCACATGGTGAAAACCCCACTCATTGAACCCGGTCGAAATTCTAACTAATCTTAACCTTCCTGTCATCCGCAGTTTTGTCTAAAGGTGGAATAAATATGTTCATAGGGCTGGATTTATATTAATGCATAACGCAAAGCCAAGAGTAAAATATATAGTGTATTGTGCACAATTCGGAGGAAAAATTTAACGATTTATAACCAAACGTAGTATCTAAAAGTATATACAAAATAGGGAAATCATTAGTTATAAAATACCTTATGTCTACCAGCATTCTCCCATAAATGTCAATGAGTAAAAGAGCTTTGCGACTAAATTACATGGTGATACCATTACACAAGAAAATCTTATGTGCCAAAACGTAATGCGGGTTACAGCCTGCCCCCTGCTCTCAACCTTCGTCCCCCACTTAAATTGTAAATTAATTAAATCTAAGTATAAAATATCACACATAGCTGTGTACATACAAGGTCCTCACAGAAGCCATAAAACTACCTGGAAGTAATAAAAAGAGGAAAGAAAATGAATACTGTTGCCTAGTATAAAAAGAGGAAAAAATGTATAGATAGAGCAAACAACCTTTTAAATACAATTTTAATGAACCCGATTCCTAACCCAAAAACCTAATTAGTAGAGTCCAAATACAAAAAAAAATACAAAAAAAAGCGGATCAGAGTGCGTGTTGTGAGTCATGACTACTAAGAAAACCTGCGTGTGTAAGCTATACCCAGAACACGCAATCTGATCCGATTGCGGAACCTGCCCCACGGTCACCCTCAATAACAAAAGAATGTCCTAACAATTTACCTAGCAAAAAACCTTAGAAGTTGGGTAGTATTAAACCTAAGGATATGTAAGTTAAATAGATATTGCGTAAAAGGTGAAGTCATTGAAAATTAATCATTTATTTCAATATATTATTAACAATTAATAACAGGGAAAAATCCCAAAACACACAGAAAAGTTCGTGATCCCTACTGCAAAATTTCATTTGAAGAATGCTCAAAAAAGTATAATGATTACCTTCATTAAATTTGAGTTCACAATATCGTAAGTTAAATACGTTATTATATGTCAAGAAAGTACAATACAAAAAGTTTCCATATTAAATCTCTCGAAAATCCTCTCTATAAATCGATTTAATTCTTGTTCACAGGTCTCAAACACGATTAAATATCGACATAAATAATATGCCTTACATCGGCTTACCCTAAACATAAATAATATTAAAATTGTTTATTATTGATCATAACGTTGATTAGTACACATTTAGTTATCGTAGTCTAAATACAATTTTTTTTATAATCAAAGTAAATATGGTGATTTCCAATAATATCTTCACTAGCACTATTAGCGTCCAATAAACCAAGTCCAAAAATACTTCCTATTAACAACATAATCACCCGCGCTAATGTCTAACTAGCATCCAATAAACTAAGTTCATAGAGTGTTTTCAATTATTCTTTCGCTTGAGCTATCAGCGTTCAACTCCATAACTATTTTCTCATAACATTGAATCCAAGTTTTAACACTAAGACAAAATATAAGTCCAAACAAAAGTTCCAAGACGTAATATTTGACCAAGCAAATGTGGTTGCTATTCTTTGGCAGATGTAAAATTTAAAGTTAAATAAATATTTAATGTGCCAAAAAGGACTTTGATATTCCTATATTATGTAAACTATCTGAAGTTTCATCTTAGTCATATCTGACCAGAGTCTTATAATTTTGGTTTATAAAATAAACAATTAAATAATATTTAGCCAGAAGGAATTTAGAAGAAAAAAATAATAATTATTCGTCGAAAAAGAATGTTGCTTATATTATAATTCCTAATCTCTGAAGCCTTAGCTTCACCCTGCTATTGCCGAAGCCAGTCCAATAATGCTCTTCCAATTGCACAACCAGTCTTATATATGGTTTGGCACAGCTCACTGAACATAGAACGACGGGATTACAAGGGTAAGGGAGGCACACCAAAGAAAGTAAACAGGGGAGGGATCCACACGCAACATAGGCTTCCACACTATTCTCGAATAATTGAGAGTTAACTGGGCACTGGTCGAAGAGTCTCTTCTTTCTTCCGAAGTTCTTTGTCCTGGGATTTTTTGTTTTGCGTTGTGCACATGCGATGGATTCGCTTCAGTGTCTCGTGGCTTGAAGTCGCGGCCGGGCATGTTAGTTGTGGCGGGGAATATAGAGTCCGTAGCCAGGTCAACAGCAGTCGGCGTCCGAGTAATGGGGTAAGTCTATGTTTTATTTACTTAGGCATCTTAGACTTGCAGCTAATGCTACATTAATACACACCATTTCTTTAATCATTATATTCTTTGATTTAAAAGCATCTAGATATAATAGTGCTATTTTAATTAATATTTTAAAAGTGTTTTTAGTTAGATATTGTGCACTTTCTGAACTGATAATATCAGCAGACAAAACACAACTCACAAACTTTATATCAGCACACAAAACAATTGTGAAAGGGGAAACCCACATTTTACAAATGATTAATTGGTCTGCTTTGCAGGGAATCGAACCTAGGACCTCTTGGCTTAGTAGGCAGACTCTACTGACTGAGCTTAGCTGTTGGATTTTCATAGCTAGGTCAAATATTGATCATAACATTTTTTTGGCAAATATATGTACATATTCTTGTCAATTTTTGTGACTTTATGGTGTTCATCGACTTAAAGTAACAATTTTTAAATTTAAATTTTTTTTATGCCAAAGTTTTGTACCCCCACCCATTTTGAGTAATTGTATCAAAGTGGTCATTCCAAGTTTAAACTGGAGTGCTGACTTCAGCATTAACTTGGAGTGGCCAGTTTGATATGTCAATTACTCAAAACGGGTGGGGGTACCGAGAAAAGTTAAGATTTCAAAGGTAGTACTCCAAGTTAATGAACCTCACTTTATAGTCACTTTCAGGCACACTATGGTAACCTTTATTTGCTTTTTTTCCTGTTCTGATCACTGTTCTCACATATTTGAAGACACTTGAGGTGCCATTATAGCATGTCATTTAAATAATATGACATCGACAATCAAAATTCCATAAAGACAATTAAAATTCTAGAAAGACAATTAAAACAAGACAATAAGTACTAATCTATTCCAATAAGAAGAGACAGATGGTGACTCACTCTGAATTGATGTTGCCGGGAAACGCCCAAGCGTCGAGGAACATTGTCCCATCGCACTAGTTCGGGGTCGAGAGCATTTTCACGTCTGGATCGAGGGGAACACGTCGAAGAAAAGAGAGATTATTGTCTTGGCTCTTCACTCCAGCTGACAACGCTCGTGAGAAGGTGGATTTATTTCGCAATTCTCCCCTCCTTCACCCCTTAGATCTCCACGTCCTGTCCATGTTCTATTGCTATATAACAGGTTGCCCCTGGGTCACCTGTTTGTATTCCATCGTAATTATTCACCGGAGAAGGAACTACTCCATACAACTTCAGCATCAAAGACTACTGGTGGCCACGATGTGTCAGGCGTTGGTCTCACCACCGCGTCGCAGAGGCAGCCTTTTCTGAGAATATTGAGTATCATGTCAGAATGTCTGACTTTGCTATATATGTCCCTCAGACGTAGTTTCACGTATTATAATACTGTGCTTTATTTTCAATATTGATTAGACTTTGAGTATTATGTCATTTTATCTGACATTGCTATCTATGTCCCTCAGACATAGTTTCATGTATTAATATGTTTTGTTTTATTTTCAATGTCGATTAGACTTTGAGTATTATGTCAGTTTATCTGACATTGCTATCTATGTCCCTCAGACATAGTTTCATGTATTAGTATGTTTTGTTTTATTTTCAATGTCAATTAGACATTAATTGTCTTGTCATTTTAGCTAACGTTGATATCTATGTCCATCAGACATAGTGTATTTTATTAGAGTGTCTGACATTATTTTTCTATGTTCATCAGACATAATTTATTGGGTCAGATAGTCTGACAATCATTTCCCTATACCCATAAGGCATAGTTTAAATACGAGGGTTCTACGCTCTATACATGTATAGGGCCAGGTGATTAAATATACTGAGTCCATGAATTAGATTTCCTTTTATGAGTCCTTAGGACATCGTTATATTTTTATGACACCCTAAACGGTTTGATCTCGTATAGAATCTCTTTATGGCAACAATCAGATCATCTAACTTTTATTGGTCCTAGTTAGGTCAGTGACTAGTTGCAGTCACGATTTCAGCCTTGTTTGTGTAGCTATTTATGGTGCGCAACCTGTGGTAGCACTACTAGAGTGAAGTAGTGGCCCGTGAGGATAATATTTTCTTTTGGCTCCATCAGGTGCCTTATTTATCTTAATGTTCTAAGATAGTTAGTATTAGCTATTGTATGCCCTAGCTATGGGTAGATGTATACAATTACTATTGATTGCTCTGGCAGTACTCATTAGGAAATGACCGGCCATAGTGAATTTCTGTGTAGATGCCTAATAGTTAGCCATCAATTATTTGTATAATGGAAGCTCCTCTTATAGGACATAATTCTTCAGTTTTTCGTAACTCTCCTTGAGGGTTGATACACGCAAGCTAGCTTAAATTATATTCTCCTTAGTAACTCTAAAAATATTGAATTTGATGCTATGTTTATTTTCTCAATTGTTTCACTATTTTTCTTGACTAGACCTTTCAGGTATTAGTCTGGTATTAGCCTGGCTGGATTGTTTGTTTGGTTGTATATTGCCTAAAAACTTGTTTCTACCTTTTTAGTGTTTCCTAGTCGTGGCAGACGCTTCATCGTTCGAGTAAGAGAGAATATCCCTATTTCTAGAGTTATTAAACTAAACTAAATGTTCTATCTAACCTCTGTAGGCTCCTTGTGAACAAAGTAATTATACCAATTCGTCGTACCTAATGTTTTCTACCTACATAACGGAGTACAGTTATAATTAATTAATTCAATTAAAATCTTATCACTCATATGTAATTCTATTTTTTTATTTACTTTTTAATAAACTTATTTGTTAAACATATATTTTTGTGGTGCATTTTTTCCCCTATCCTTCGTCATGTATAACTTATTGAAATATGTAATAGCAATCGTTTCTTTCTCTACTAGTTAGTAAACATATTTGTAAACGATTCACAATCTCCATAATTGCTACCAAATTTGCTATGTTTTCACAAAAAAATAAATGGAGGCTCAGACAAACAACAAGTAGGCTGATATATTTATTAGTAAAGAATGTTTGGAGCACTACACGAGTGTTCTCCATGACTTTAGAAACCAAGTGAGACCCAATGTAAGCAAGCCATACAGTTCTATGTGGCTTCCTTACACCACATGACTGATCTCATTTTTCTACAACCAATAGGAACCCAGCTTGTCAAAAGATAAGGAGATCCATGCATTTGTTTCCTATAGCTTCCCACATATAAGGAAAGGTGGGGTACAATGTAACAAAGATCAGTTGGGAATTATTTTAATTTATTCTAAAATAATGAATTACTTAGATAAAATAAGACTGATTTTGGTTTTATTAGAAACAACATTAAATATTAGCCTAATATCATCATCATCTGCTGTTTCCTACCACTGGCAGGGTGCGTCCCAAACCTAAGCCTCTCCATTTAATATTGTCTTCCCACCACTTCTCCACACTCCCTTCATCTCTGGATCTTCCTCTAAACCGCCACTTCCATTTCAAACATCCTCTTCATATGTCCATACCACCTTAATCCCACTTTCTCAATCCCATTCTGCAGGGGTTTCTCCTTGACTCTCTCTCATCCTTTCATTCCTCACCCTGTCCATTCACGTCACTCCCAGCCTACTCCTTAGAAATTTAATTTTGCATGTCTGTGTCCTGTTCTAATCTCTTTCCTTACTACGCAGATTTATTATGCGTACTGCAATATTGGAACAGTATGCCCTGTACTTTACCCCTTTGCGGCACATCTGTACTCCATATCAGGCTTCTGACACCTCTGCTTGTCTCCCTCTCTCACCCAATTTCCCTCTCGTTTCCTCTACCACACTTCCTAGGTACTTGTAACTTCCACTTTCTTCAATTGTTCTCCTTGTAATGTTACTCCCCTCGTGGGCCTATAAGAATAGCATTGATCAATGGCGTATCGGGGAATATTATTTTGAGTTTTTTTTAAAGTTAATCTCCTCACTGCGAGGTTGGGTCACTTTCCCCCACATCGATCCTTCTAATAGAGCACGTGGTCACTTTCTCACATAAGAATAGTATTGATATGACCCGCCTCGGTGGCGTAGTTGGCTAACGCGCTAATCGTGTTGAGCCCGACTGCTGAGGACGGGAAGATTGAGGTTCGAATCTCAGTCGGGTGAACTGGGAGTGGTTTTTCTTAAATGATTTTCCACTCTCCCTCCACGCAAATGCTGGTCCACTTCCTCTAATTCAACCTTCCCAATTTCTAATCCAATAGCGTAATTAGTACTTAAAGCGTATAGCCCGAACGGGTATTAAGACGCGGTGCTAAATAATAATAATAATCATCATCATCAAAAGTATTGATATGTGGTGGATGGGTAAAAATTATTTTGGGGGTTTTAGCATTGATCCACGACATTTTTAAGTTGGGTCACTTTCGTCCGCATTGATCTTTCTCATATAGCCAGTGGGTCACTTTTCTCATAAGAATAACTTTGATTGGTGACGGATCGGGAAATATTATTTTGGAGGTTAATCCTGCTTACTGCGAAGTTGTGCCACTTTCCCCCACATCTATCCTTCTAGTAGATCAGATGTGCCACTTTCTCACATAAGAATAGCATTGATCAGTGGCGGATGGGGAATATTATTTTCGCGGTTTTAGCATTGATCCTCCTCACTGTGTAGTTGGATCACTTTCTACCACATTGATCCTTCCCATAGAGCAGATTATTCACTTTTCTCATAAGAATAACATATATTAGTGGCGGATCAGGAAAAGTAAAGTATTGGAGTGAGGGAAGAGGGGTAAAACCAGGCGTGAATTTGATAAAACTTTAATAAACCACCAACATTTTATCATAATATTACTACGTATTTTGTGTTACTGGCTTAGCCATTTACTAAAACGTTTCCCAGGAGCCACGTCACTTCTCACCCATAATTGATTTTGACTAGATTATGTAATTTTGACTAAGACGTGCTGTTTTACCTGATGAAATCAGGCTATGATATTCATAAACTTTCGAGCTTTTTACGTAATAAAATCTTTAATACAAATGTCAACAAACAAAACAAACAAACAAACAACAAGCAACAACAAACTTCCTTTTCAATATACTTACATCAAAACATAAAGGTAGAATTTTATTTTATTTCTCAATTGGTGAACATATCTGTATTATTTTCTGGTGAATGTATGCAGGAATATAATATCCATTATATAAAATATAGCGTTTGTCATCTCCGGGTGAAAGTGCCAGTTTATTCAAGGAGATAATGAACAAGTGATGTTTCTTACTTCCTATCATGGACATATTGGCGTAGTGTAAGATCCCGCGCTTTAAACATTTTTTATAATGGGCTTGTTTACATTTATTTTTGAAAGCAGTTTTTGACACAATCTCCTTTTGAATGGAGTAAAGCTATGGCCGAAGTCCTACAAACACTCGAATACACTTTCCATTCATCTCATCCTTCATTTTACCAAGAGATTTTTTAACCGCACGCACTGTGTAAAAAATTGTCTATGGGGATATGTTTGATAATATAGATCGATTCGATACTTCAGATTATCCAGAAAAACAATTTTTACACAGCGCCTGCAATAAAAAAATCTCTTGCTAAAATGAAGGATGAGATAAATGGAGAGTGTATTCGAGAGTTTGTGTAACTTCGGCCGTAGCTTTACTCCATTCAACAGGAGATTCTTGTGGAGAAAATTTAGGTAAAGGTGTGTCAAAAATAGCTTTTAGAAAGAAAATTATACATGCCCATTATAAAAAATGTTTACAGCGCGGGATCTTACACTACGCCAATATGTATATGATAGGAAGTAAGAAATATCAATTGTTCATTATCTCCTTGAATAAACTGGCACTTTCACTCAGAGAAGACAAACGCTATATTTTAGATATTGGATGTTACACTCTTCCATACAATCACTACAAAATAAGATAACTATGTTCAGCAATGGAGAGATAAAATAAAATTCTACCTTTATGTTTTGTATGTAAGTGTATTGGAAAGGAAGTTTGTGCATAAACATTTGTAAAAAAGATTTTATTACGTACAAAGCTCGAAATCTTGTGAATATCATAGCCTGATTTCATCAGGTGAATGAGCAGGTCTTTATCAAAACTAAATAATTTAGTCAAACTCGGATATAGGTGGGAGGTGACGTTACTCGCTTCCTCGCAGTGCCTCCAGGGAAACGTTTTAATAAACGGCTAAGCGAGTAACACAAAATACGTAGTAATATTATGATAAAATGTTAGTGATTTATACCCGCCTCGGTGGCGTAGTTGGCTAACGCCAACGTGTTGAACTCGACTGCTGAGGACGGGGAGATCGAGGTTAGAATCTCGGTCGGGTGAACTGGGGGTGGTTTTTCCTAAATGGTTTTCCACTCTCCCTCCACGCAAATGCGGGTTCACTTCCTCTAATTCAACCTTCCCAATTCCTAATCCATTAGAGTAATTAGTACTTAAAGCGTATAACCCGAACGGGTAGTAAGACGCGGTGCTAAATATTAATATTAGTGATTTATAAAAGTTTTATTAAATTAAAGGTGTAACGCCTGGTTTTACCCCTCTTCCCTCACTCCAATACTTTACTTTTCCTGATCCGCCACTAATATATGTTATTCTTATGAGAAAAGTGAATAATCTGCTCTATGGGAAGGATCAATGTGGTAGAAAGTGATACAACTACACAGTGAGGAGGATCAATGCTAAAACCGCGAAAATAATATTCCCCATCCGCCAATGATCAATGCTACTATGGGAGAGAGTGACCCACCTTCATTGTGAGAAGAATAAATGTGAAATAAAGTGACTCTATTTCGCATTGATGAGGATCAATGATAAAACTCAGTGGCCCAACTTTGAAATGTGTAGGATCAATGCAAAAAACCTCCAAAATCATATTTCATGATCCATCACTGATCAATGCTATTCTTATGAGAAAAGTGACCCACCAGTTCTATGAGAAGCATCAATGTGGGAGAAAGTGGCCCAACTTCGCTATGTGGTGGATCAATGCTAAAACCCCAAAAATAATATTACCCCATTCGCCAACGTTTAATTATATTTTTATGAGAAAAGTGACCCGCCAGCCCTATGAAAAGGATCAATCTGGGAGAAAGTGATACAACTCCATAGTGAAAAGGAGCAATGCTAATCTCAAAAAAATAGTTAACCCCCAAAATAATATTTCCCGATCCGCCACTCAATCACTTTGAGAAGTCTTAATATTATCTGTATGGGAGAAAGTTACTCGCTTCAGGAGTTACTGCATGAAGGCTCTTGGTCCCTGGAAATGGAGATATGTTATCCCACCTTTGATCTAATTGATTCGGATGAATCTCTATGTCATGGGCAGGATCAAGGATTAGCGTTATATTAGGACATTTGCAGCGTGCAATGTCTACAAATATATTGGCATTACACACAGCATATTTCCTAGCTTTACACGTTGTCTAAACTGTACGTTTTAAGGTGCCGCCAATTCCATCAACACCTTTGCCATGGGACGCGGCAAATAAATGCTATTAAACATGGACATTATAGCTTTCCTTATAAAATGTTAATTTGGAAAATAAAAATTGTTGTTTAAATTGACTTACTACACCATCACTCATGAAAGTGATAGTCTTTTAATGAGTCACAAGCTTATCTAGAATGCTCTGACAGAATGTTTATTGTGTTCTAGCTCATCACTATTGCACATGGATAGCCTGTGTTTTTCTAATTCCGTATATAAGCTGCGAAGATGGTAAATTGTGACTTGACCCAATGTGCACTTTGAATTTCATTTTGTTGTTTCACAGTGTAGTTTTCCGCAAAGTCCGCTTGAATAAATACGTGTTCTTCAATAGCTTGTTTGTTTTGTTTTTCACAAAAAAAATAGTCTGTTGACGTTTAATGAAAGTGTGAGCTAGAAAATTAAGTTTTTGCTTTTGTAGAGCCTCAAGACAGTGCTCCACTGTACCTTGCATGTTAACCCTTCTCTATAGAGAAGACAAAGAATAGATAAAGTAGATCACCAGAGATCTTTATTTGACCCACACTCAAATATGCAAAATCCCAATACCCGAACCTAGCTGAGTTAACCATCAGTAAACTAATGTTTTCAACTATTCACGTTTAGGGAGTTAAGGGTTTGCTTAATGTAAATCCTTAACGAATGACATGAAGTTGACATTGGCCTGAAGGCCGTTTTTATTATCAGAGATAATGATCAAAAGGTTAACAATATTATGTTTATTGATTGCGGATAATGCGTAATATCAAATATTATTATTATTATTATTAGCACCACGTCTTACTACCCGTTCGGGTTATATGCATTTACTCTAATGTGTAATGGTAGGGTGATTGTGAGATTAAATGAAGGACCTACAGTTTAACGTGGAATCCGAACCACGGTGGAGGAATGGCATTCCCCACATTCACAAGATGTCTTGTCAGAGGTGAAGGAAGGGTTTGGTAATCAGATTAATCTTTGCAGGGACCGAGGATTGAACCCCGGCCGCCAGCATAGAAGTCTGACACTTTACCCCTAGACCGCCAGGTCACCAATATCAAATAATCCAACAATATTTATCTGGAAGCGAATAAATGTACTTAAGTAAACATAAAATAAGGTTAGAGAGTACTAAACGCATTTGTCAAGATTAAAGAACATTCAGAATAAGTTAACAGAACCAATTCAAAAATAAACAAAGTTAATTATTGCGAACAGTAATCAAAAGCAAATGAAAGGTGCAGTACACCCTAGTGTCTAAACAACATGACTAAGCTATTCAAAAGATACCTATAAATATCTTGAATTAATTTTGTTAGAAAGTCTATACATATCATATTTCATCATAACTAATACATATCAACTAGTACATTTTTGCTCATTACCATACACCTGGCTACAATATTTACAAGTAAATTCATTATTCTCATCTAACAGCCCGTGAGGCGGGGGTAGCCTATACACCGAAAAGCTTAATATATTTCTAACTTATTTATTTAATTTATTTTAAAAAAATTATTTAAAATCATTTACCGAATTTCCCAATCGCGTAGAAATTGAAAATGTGATACGTCACCATTCACCATATTAATTTCATCTAGACTCGCTACAACTGTAAGAATATAACCAAACAAAATATAGTAAAAGATAGCGCACAAAGATTAAATTACATAATTAGACTTGCGAATAGTACAACTGAACCTGAATTGAAAGGCTAAGACCAAAACATGCCCGTATGCAAAACAAATCTAATTGCCAAGGAAATCCAATTTATTAAGAACATTAATAAATAGATATTCCGAAGCATTATCAAATTTGATCCCTACATAATTCAGGAAGCGTTTAATAGTTCCCCAGTTTTCAAATAAAAAAAATATATTTAAAAAACGTTTCCAAAATAATGCACACTTACATGTTGTAAGTTCCTGAAGAAATAATAGAGATAACCCTTTTTTGAAAACGCCCATCATTTGTGCTACGTTATTGCTGGTTAGTACTTGATTTTCATCGTTAGTGTTGTAAATTTGAGGCACTAATTTACGATTGTTAATGAGTGGCTAAGGAAATATCTTCCTGGCCACCGGGTATAAGCATCATTAGTGCTGTAAATTGGAGGCACTAATTCACGATTTCCTATGGGTGGCTAGGGCCTCCCAGTATCAGAAATAATATAGATAACCCTTTATAAAACGCCCATCGTTTGTGCTACGTTAGTGCTGGTTAGTGCTCGATTTTCATCAATAACATATAGTTACACTACATAATAACTTTTCCTTATTGTATAAATTAACTTATTATTTTATTTATTTAACATTATTATTTCTTTCGTATCATAATGTTTAAGAGAAGTATTTCTAAATCCTATGTAACCACTCTTGTCTACGTTTATACTGAATTCCTATGTTACAGGCTAATATTCTTTAGTTTTTTTCATTTAATCACTTTTCAAAATAAATCATTGTCTAATTTATCACCAACTATATTTTAAATGACAACACGGTTTTTGCCTCGTATGCATTATACCATTAACTGTAGTGCTATTTTTCAAATATGTATGTGAAAATCAACTATAACTTAAACTCAAAGTTGTTTTAGCAGAGCTGGCTTTTTCAGCCATGCATTTAATTATAAATTAAATTAGCATTATATATATATATATATATGTGTGTGTGTGTGTGTGTGTGTGTGTGTGTGTGTGTGTGTGTGTGTGTGTGTG
>CABFOV010000375.1:201202-211547 GCA_902141375.1 Timema poppense
TTTTTTTTTTTTTTTTCAAAATTCCTCTTCGGAATGTTATTATTTATACATTCAAATTAGTAACTGTTTGGATCTTGTAAAACTTATATTTTTTACTTTGTATTTAAATGGTCTAATTTATTTATATCAGTATATCGATAAATTTTGAGATATTACTATTGAGCTGATAGATAAAAGAAAAGAGGATCCAAAATATAAATTTTGAATCTCGCCTTTTTAGTATGCAGGTTAGATTCTTCTTGTCTACGCAATGTTTAAGTTAGATGTTCTTATTATTTTTTCTTGCTTATTCTCCTGTATTGTTAATATTGTGATTGATAAATTTAGGGTAATATGATTTTAGGTTATTATGGGATATATTAGAAACTTGTGAACGATGCTCATTTTGATTATGTTGAATAATTATGAGTAATAGTTTGCAGATGTTAGATAGTTACATGATTCGTATTAGGATAATATTGAGTAACTTCGTATGCAAAGGTCAGGCGAAAAATAATAAGCTAAATGATTCTTTGTTGTCTATATTATAAAAAAAATTGGGTTTAATTGAAAGTAAAGACAATCTTAACTTAAATACTTAAAGCTCATTGCAGATTGTGAATTTAATGAAGATCGTAGGAGCTACTATATATTTCTACATAATACTTTTAACTTGTTAAATAATATATATTGATTTATTTAATTCTGATATTTATAATAAACATAGACATGCACTTCATGCAATTTATTTAATGTTATTGTTAGTGAAAATACCCTTAGGTTTAGAAACTATCTCTGTCCTTCCTTGATTTCAATTATTATTATTATTATTATTATTATATTTCTGTAGACCGACCATCTTGTTCTTCCCGAACCTGGATTGAGTTGCGTGCCCTGGGTTTCTGTTGGGCACCCAGCATTCAAAACTATTACTCATACAGCTCACTCCTATTGCTTTCGTTATCATATTAATTTATTTTTATGAGATTTGGACCCTCTTTCGTAGGATTTTGAGATATTTTAAGATTCAAAAATGGAATCTTCTAAAAACAAAGTCATGTTTGAAAAATTCACTGGTCTAAATCTAGGCCTATTCTTAAACCAAACAAGCTATTAAGCTAGCCTGGATCTACTCTTAATCTAAACAAGCTATTAAACTAGCCAAGACCTACTCTTAAACCAAACAACCTATTACACTAGCTAAGTTTTACTCTAAAGATTAAATATTTGAAATTACCCTAGCCTAAATATACTCTTAACTAATCAATCTAAAAAAATAAGCCTTGATTTACTCCTAATCTAAACAAGCATTACAAAATAAATAAATAACACTTCTGTCACGTATCGTCTACCCGACGTAAATAAATTCGACGTAATATTTAAGTAGAGATAAAGAAGCGTTCTAAATAAACACTATTTAATGTGTCCCTTTGATCCAAGCCACAAAATAGCCGACAATTAACAAAACAAAGAAGACAAAGAACATACAATTAAAAAAACATAGACAAACATATTTAAAGGCATAGACATATAACAAGCTTTTTGAAACAATATGACAACGTCTTAGAATGAAATAGCACACTCGGAGAACTAAAATTAGTTATGCAATATAGGCCTCACCTGAGCCCCTCACTACAACAAACAGAATATGAAACAAGCATAGATTTACTCCAATTTCAATTTATTTCAAACTAAACGAGACATTACAAAGATAACTAAATTACATTGCTTATAATAAAATTGAGCCCTTATAATACACACAATACGGAATCAGGCTATATTTACTCCTATTTAAATTTCAGTTTATTTCAAACTAAATAAGCTATTACAAAGATAAATAAATGTTTATTATTATAAAAAGAACCTCACTACAACAAACACAATACTTTAAAAACTACTTAATTAACACTTTATTATTACAAAAAGCACATGTGATCAACATAATCCAAACGATCGCCTAACTTTATTTACTTAATGTTCATAGGCCAAAAATGAAGCGGTTTTCATTGATCGAAAAGGCGAATGTGCTATCGTCATTGGTCAGTTTAATAAAAAAAACAGTGCGTCAGAGCCAATTTAAATGGCTGCTGCCACGTCCCATGTCATCAGACGCCGCCTTTTAAAAAATACTCTTTGTTTGCGTAGTATATTACATTATTTAATTAATCTTAAAAACGAATAATTACCCAATCATAAAACGATGTATTATATCATGCTATAACAATGATTGTTTACATTTAGATAAAAATAGAAAATGACAAATACGGCCGTATAGGCAAAAGATAAGGCAAAAACTGCAAGCTAACCATTGTAGGAAATATAGGGCCTAATGTGTGTTCTTTTCAAAGCAATTAAAAATTACATCTAACACATAGCAGGATAGGATGAAAAAAGGCTGTTTTCACTTTTTCAAAAATTGGGAAATAAATTGTTTTCAATCATGATCTAGCGCAAGCCTTGGCGTCTCATCTTAAAATTATCAGCAACTCTCTTTCATAAATGACTCTAGTAAGAACATTAATGGGTTTCATTTTATTTAAAAACTTTGAACAAACTACTCTTAGTATATTTTGTAAAGAAATGTATTTTATAGCTTTTGATGTTTTACTTTTTTTTAAAATACTGAAAATTACCTGATCTTTTAAACAATTTTTCTATTCATTTTACTGACACCATTTTTTTATATAATATAACCAATATATTTATAAAGTTTATTTTATTTTTATAATTACTTTGACTACGTTAATTTATATGCATAATTTATGTTTGCTCCTGTGTTTAGAAGTAGAAAGTTGAATACAATTTCATTGAAATTACGTGATATTCAAAGTAGAATATCTAGATTATATAACCATATTCATTATTTTTAATTATAACAAATACATCTCTGTTAGTTAAGTTTTAGCTTAAGTGACCACCATTTTCACACTCTCCCCTTTTAGAATTTTAATAAACAGTTTTCATTATTTTCTTTGATATTTTGGTCTACTAGTAAACTAGCACCGGAAAACTTACTTCTGTGAAAAAGTATCAATCAGTAGACTGTACTGGCGACACGTACTCCTAGGAGAAAGTAGAGATTAAAATAAATTATTGGAACAGTATACACGAACATAGTTATTATGTTTGTCATTTAAATCATACAATTAAAATATATTTCAAAAAGTTTTTGTGGTAAAAGTATTATTTAGGTATTTATTACCTATCGTTTTAACAAAGTAAGAGTTTCTCAGGAGGCCTAGCCCCCGTATTTTTATTTAATAAGTGGTTTTGGATGTCTTAGAGTAAAATAAATATATATATTCTTGGATATTTCACGAATAAATTATTGTATTTAGGTTAGATTCTTTTACTCTTTACTTGCGGCAAGCAATCTTTTGACTTTATTTTTATTACGAATAAACGACAAACCTAACTTATCGTAAGGAAATGTAAACACGGTTGTTCACATGATCTAAATATATAAAGTGTTAAGTCTTAGTTTTGGCTTTATACTTTGTTATTTCATGAAATATCCTATCTTTCTCTATATGGTTAGTTATGGCTTATTGCATGTTTAGCACATATCTCTTCACTCCGGTTAATATATTATTTATTTAAGGTATTTAACCTGCACTTTCTGAACCGACTGATTAGCACACTAAACCATTTAATATTATTGGTGGCTACAAAATTGGTAACATAGTTACCAAAACATAGTGGGGGGTGAAACTGATTATCCATTCCATTTGAGTTTTTTTAAAACATATTTTAGGCAATGTTGATATTTTCATGAGTTTTTGCAATTTGAAAAATATATAGAATCAAATAGCCCCTAAACAATTAAGTTTGGGGATGAAACCCAAGATCCATATCTTCTAGGCCCAAAACCTGAAAATAACATTTATACCAAGGGCTAGCATTATACCTACAATAAATGGTACAGAACTCCTATCTCCATTGTTGAAAAATGGAGATATTTACTCAAAACTTGTAATATATGTGCAACAAAATAATATAACATATTCTGAAAATTGAAAAATGACACCTGGACACGGGAATCGAACCCGGGACCTTCGGCTTAGTACGCCAATGCTCTTACCACTGAGCTATCCAGGATTCGTCCCGTGCCCATGGTCATTCTTCACTCATAGTTTAAGGCAGAGTCTAAGATGGACGTGCGGAAGTCGTCAGCTTATAAACATGTGATTATATGAGATCACAGCCATCAGACCACGCAGCCATTAGCGACTCGGTAGTTGGCAATTTAGCAGCCATTCGACAATTATATATATATAATTGTACAGGATCTTGCATATATGAAACTAATAGCCGAAACTATTGTTAATGCATTTTAATGGGGATATTCCCTCTTAGATATCATATTCTGAAAAATTGAAAAATGACACCTGGACACGGGAATCGAACCCGGGANACTCTGCCTTAAACTATGAGTGAAGAATGACCATGGGCACGGGACGAATCCTGGATAGCTCAGTGGTAAGAGCATTGGCGTACTAAGCCTAAGGTCCCGGGCTCGATTCCCGTGTCCAGATGTCATTTTTCAATTTTCAGAATATGATATCTAAGAGGGAATATCCCCACTAAAATGCATTAACAATAGTTTCGGCTATTTGTTTCATGAAAATAATATAAACTATCAAACCCGAGCAAAAATTGCGTTATACTTACGTAAAATATTTTTTGACTCCCGGATTTAAATATCATTTTTAAAGAAGTAAATCAAGTCCTCATTTGTATATTTGGAACAAACAAAGATCAATATTGGGTCCACAAGGTCCAACACTTCGTATTAAAATGTCGACTTCCAGATACAATTTTTGACATTTATTAGAGGTTGCACATCTGATAGTTATCACATTGCTATCAAATTCCTCATTTATAAATTTAGACCAATAAAAAGGTAAATATTGACTATTGAGTCTAAAATGATAGAGATAGATCATTGCTATACAAGGATTTCCCCCAAGAGGTTAAAGGAAAAAGAACAAACTTTTTGAGTGACTTATTTACTTAGTTACTCCATGGCATCAGAGAAATAAATTACGTTAAAACTTAGGTAGTATCTCTATACAACTAGAGCTCACAAAATTTTATTAATATATTTGTCAATATCTCATAAATTATTTTTTTTATAAAGATATGTTTCAAATACAAGTTTTTTATTTTTAATAGTAAGCCTACTACAATTTTGCAATGTTAATTTATTTAATTTCTAAATAGTTGCAGAGGATGAAATTTCCGCTGCTTTAAGGTAGGCCTATCTTAAAAGTCATTTTCATGGGAAAATGAAAATAGCCATTTTATTTATAATCTTAATCAACACCAAGATATGAATTTTAATCAAAATTGTTCAGAGCCGATTTTGAAAAAAAATATTCTTTTTCTCTTTATTAAACTACTCTTAATTTTAGGGTTAAAATGACACAAATACAGACGGCATTGCAAAAATCACTTTTTCAAGTTTGGGGAGCTAATGAACGCCAACATCTCGGGTTGGATCTTTTTTTTTTACAGTCGCAATACACTACCTTTAGTGTTCAAAAAGTTAAAAAAATAAATAAGTTATATTGTGAATAGCTTGTAAATTATAAGTTTTATAAAAATATGTTTCAAATAATTTTTTTAATTATAAATAGACCTGCATATTTGCAATGATAAGTAATTTTATACCTCAAAGAGTTATGGAGATATGATAAAAAAAATTATAATTTATGCATAAAACCAGAACCCTTAAAGTAATTTTGCCAAAAAATTTAGAGTATCCATTGTATTTTTAACATTGATCAATTCTTAGAAATTAAATTAAATCAAAATCGTTTTAGCCAATTTTGAGAAAATCGATTTTTTTTCTCTTTTCACCATTAAGGAAACTAGCCCTTAATTTTAGGTTTAGATATAAAAATTCCAAAAAACCCTCAGGGCAACCTTATGAAAACCCTAAATAACAAGTTTTAGCCTAATCGCTAAAATAGTTTAGACTCTACTCCGAGGTACAGACAGATGGACATAAATGCAAAAACCACTTTTTTTTTATTCAGGGGGGTCATAAAACGTTGAAATTCATCAAAATCTTGAGTTTGATTTTTTTGATTATCACAATAGGTACTTTCACTACCTGTAGGCCTAAGGTAGCGAGAAAGTAAAAATGAGGGAGATAGGCCTACTAAATTCAATATTATTAAAAAGCTTTTTTATAATGAATAATTCAAAACAAACTCACCTCTGAGATGTAGGAACAGATATTTAAAAATATGTCAAATTGAACTACCAAAGCTACATATAATATAGAGCCAATTAATTAATGCACATTTATTGTCTGCAGCGAGCACACTTCTCTTTTGTAAAAGAGAATTTTTTTTGTCAGTGGCTTGCTATACTTTTCTTATATAATTAAAAACACACTTGCAGACCCACTAACAATTTTAAAGATTGCTAATCTACACAAGTCTCCATTAGAACTTAACTGGTAAAGCTTGTTCTAAGCTTGTGCCAGGTGTGTAAGACCCTACGTCAAACATAACCCTTTAGGTCTAAAAACATTACACCCAAATCCGCTTCAGGAGAGAGATGAACTGCCACCTTGGCTGTTCATTTCCTTAGAGACAGCTAGTGTGTCCAGAAATCCAGCAGGAGGAAAGTTGGGTGTTTAAACAATAGATATTGAAAATTTGATCATCTGCACGGGTGTATTCCAAGAGTACAAAGGGGACAATGCTAACAATGCATTCGTGGAATCAGTGCATATGAAAGCAGAATGGTGACAGTTACGTAAGACAAGGAATGACTGTTATAAAACACAAACTAGTTTTATCATCTCTTCAGAGTCACACAAACCGTCTGCAATGACCTCCCATGCTCAGGGCTATGCTTTACCCATAGCTTAAGGTTGAGTTTGTGATAGATGTGCTGATATTGTTAGCTACATATGTGCGATCAATAGTATCACAGCTAACGCGCTATTTGTGTTGAGCTAGACTGTCGAGGACGGGTAGATCGAGGTTCGAATCTTGGTCGGGTGAACTGGGGGGGGTCTTTCCTAAATAGTTTTCCACTCTCCCCCACACACAAATGCTGGTTCACTTCATCTAAATTCAACCTTTCCAATTCCCAATCCATTAGCTTAATTAGTACTTAAGCGTATAACCCGACCGGGTAGTAAGACGCGGTGAGAAAAAAAAAATAGTATCCCGAGCTATCCGATACCACAGTCATCTGTGACTCAAAAGGTCTTTTATGCTGCCAAGTATACAATACAAGACTACGCCTAAAGGAAATTTCAAGAATATCATCACACAGGCTGCAAATCATTGTAATTACAGGAATGTCCGCATGGACGAGACCACAATTAAATTAATTTAAGCTAGTGGGAAAATGACATTTGGACATGGGAATTGAACCCAGGACCATTGATTAAGCGTGCTAATGCCCTATCACTGATACTATTGATCACTCATATGCAGCTGACAATATCCACACATCTATCACAGACTTTGTCTTAAGCTACAAGCAAAAAACGACCCTGGTCACGGGACAAATCCTGTTTAGCTCAGTGATAGAGCATTGGCATGCTTAGCCAAAGGTCCCAAGTTTGATTACCATGTCCAGGTGTAATTTTTCAACTAGTTTAAATTAATTAGCGCAATTTGGTTCTCTGTATTCTTGTGTCTATAATAAAGTGAAAATATCAAAACATTGTATCATGACAGAAAAAATAGCCTAAACCTTTTAGTCTCACTTCAGAATTCATGCATGAAGGATGCCAGAGGTGTGTTAGGTTTTGTGTGCAATGAATGCCACAGCTATTTCCTCATTTTTATAAAGGTTTGGAAGAAAATTTTCCAAACCTTTATTTATGAAGCAATTATTTTGATTTTGATTTTTCTATAATTCTAATCTGCATGTACTGTTCCTTAGTAATAATAAATTAATACAATTCAATTAAAACTATTTAATTTCTAAATTCCAAATTTAATTTTAATTTCTTTTTAATTACAATTTTTTTTTTCAAAATTAAGGCTAAGTAATTAACATATTTAAAAAAAATTTATATAGATATTCACTATTATTTTGTTGTTGTGCATTTAGTTTTATACAGGAAAATAAAGTTTTGACTATATAATATTACAAATAGGAATTACAGGAATTTTTATTTTATATCCTACATTAGATATTTTTGGAGCGGTTATTGCTTATTTACCTTACAACAAGTTTTACCATATTGCTTACCTAACAAATAAATATTTAGTCCTACACATAATTAATGCGTTTTTCAAAATATCTTTTATAATGAGTAATTTTTTTAAATATATTATATACATTTATAAAGTATGAGTTTAAACCTATTTACTTACATCGATAAATATTTTAATGCATATGACATAACATGAAAATCTAAATAGTATATTTTTCTAAACTCAGAACATTTTAACTCGTACATTTGAAAACTGTTTACAAAACTATTTACATCAGTATGAATGTTAGCCACACTTATGTTTTTCCATGCAGCTCGTATGTAAACCGGCGTAGCACTCAGTGCATTGAGTACGTGACCGTCCACCATTGCAAATATACTAAACTCTCAGTTCCAATAACAACTATTTACGGTTGATTTTTGTTGCCAACCTTATATAAAATAATAGAGGAAAATGTTCTCTTCTCAGTGATATATGACACTAATACACTATCTATAAGGTAAAGCAAGAGAGCTGACCTTATCAGCTCTGGCACTTTTAACAGTAGTAGGCGGATCCGATCATATCAGTTTGTGGCACTAAAAGGGTTAATATGGGACTGATAAATCACATCATCACTCACAGTGGATGCGAAACACACTAACTTAAATAGTTCAAAATACAAAATTGTAAATATATTTTTCAAACTTTCTCATATATTTTAGACCTATATAGAGTAAAGGATGCTTACAGTTACTTTGCTAAATAGGTTTTATAAAGACAAAAACCCTTCCAAACAGCATTAATATCATCATTACCCGGTGACACAAATAGATACTTAACATGTCAATATTACGATTATAGGATTAGACAATATTTACCCAACTTGTGAGCTGAATAAATACCTTATATGTATTTAGCCATGTTATCACTTCCCTCCACAAATTTCTCATCCATAACAACATTCCTGATATATAACATTGTTTTTTCCCTCCAAAATATCAACATCTTATGATTGGGTTACTAATAATAAAAATGTTAGCTAATTTTGATTAAAATGGGTGCGTTAGGCACCATGTGGTTACAAATATATTTATCTAAATATTATATGTTCATTCCACACTTGGGTAAATTTTGTTTTAATTTTAATAATTATAGGCCTATACACTGTTTTACAATATTAATTTCATTATCATTGAAAACTTCTTATTTTATTGTGTGTATATATGATTAAACACATTATATATGCTAAAATGTGAACAAATAAAAGGGTAAATAATTCTACCCACTTTGTGCACATACATTTGTTTTTATAAAAGTATAATTAACTACTTCCCTAGCCTTAACTTTGTCAATGCAGCTATGCAGATCCAAGTTAATTTGTATTGTACATTTAATATAAAATATTTTTGTGTTTTTTTCTTCTACTATATAAGGATGCATTTTTTGTCTGTTAACTGTGTCCCGCTACCTGTCAAAGCTATCCACATATGTATACTAATGGTGTAGGGATGTAGGTAAAATTTAAAATAAATGTACCTACATTAATGTGGAAGTAGTGGGAAACCATTTAGGAAAAACCACCCTCAGTACTGTCAGCATTCGAACCATCACCACCAATAAAGTCCAAGTCTAGAATAACACCTTAGTGTGATTACCAATCCATGTGTATAGGGATGTAGCCTATTATTGATATTCTTCACTGATGATGTGCTATTTGTACTTTTAACTCACCCTACCTATATTTGTAAGGATGTTAAATAATATTTAAACAACCGATGGATATGAAGGAAAAGATCCTGCTCTCTTTTTTTTTTCTTTACCACAAAACACAAAAATCATATTTATATTAAGACCAGAATAAAACTAATTAAGTAATATATCTAAATCTACACTATATTAATAATTTATTAGCCCACTTTATTTATTGAATGGTCTAAATCAGGGGTCTTTAATCTTCTGGCTCATGAGGCATATAAAATTATTTTAAGAGAAAAAATGACAAATATAAATATATACTTACATAGTTAAGTATAACATAGAAACTTATTTTATCTATGCATTATACATTATTTTATAAACAGATTTTTATTTTTATGTGAAGAAAAGTATTACATTTTTATAAAAATGTATTTAGAAATGGCAAATGAAACTCTAGTAGATAAGACAAATCATGCTACCTTTTGTTAGGA
>CABFOV010000376.1:3006-15382 GCA_902141375.1 Timema poppense
CCCCCCCCCCCTCCATCTCGCTTCACCACATGGGACTCCAGATTGAGAGCTTCTGTTATAGTGCGTTACGCTTATGATAGACTAAACTGTCTATGACAGGGAGATTGGGGCTTGAATCCTGGTCGGGTGTATTGAAGGTGGTTTTCCTAAATGATTTTCACGCAAATGCGGGTACATTCCCTCTCAAAATCCACCTTAATCACCTTTATTATAATAGAGTAATTTTGTATACGTATAACCCAAATGGATACTATGGCGTGATACATTTGTTTTTAATAATTATTAGCTCCACACGTAACGACATAATTAATCATCTATTTTATATATATACAAATTATTCAAACTTGTATTTAATTGAATGAACTTTTTCATTCGAGAGCGGAGTATTTCTCTGAAATTGAGGATGCGCTAGCTCATCATCCTGCTCGCATGACATACGGCCATCCTGCTGCATCCCCTTTAATTTCTGTGAAACCATCCCATCCTGTTATTCCAGTTGGAAGGAGTTCTGGGTAAACATTAATCGAAAACAGTTTTCTTCCAAGAACTGTCTCCAGCTTCGTCCTCAAGAGTCGCAGGTAATAGGAAACTCAGTGCAACCAACGGACGGAATATTTTGTTTCGAAATTCCCGACGGAGGGAAACTAGATAATTGAAGGCGGACTGAGATTGGCCCTTAAGGACTTAAATAA
Source organism: Timema poppense (assembly GCA_902141375.1). Taxonomy (NCBI): domain Eukaryota; kingdom Metazoa; phylum Arthropoda; class Insecta; order Phasmatodea; family Timematidae; genus Timema; species Timema poppense. The sequence goes on from CABFOV010000376.1 coordinate 3,699, forward strand.
ATAATAAATATCTTTACAGATAGTCGCAAATGATGTAAACATACTTTCTACGCTACCATATTTGGGTTTAATATCCCTAAGTTAGAAATAAAAAAAGCAATCGAAAAGTTGTTCAATATTTTGACCAAGTAATTTCTTAGTCATAATAAAATAATTAAAATAGGCTAAGTAGATGTGCTTGAAATAGTGTTCCCTCAAAATATTTGAAATAGGTATTGGCCTGGATATTTAACTTAAAGAAAATATAGAAAAATATGTTTCCCCCCCAAAAAAAAATTCCATTAAATCTGTTTTAAAATCAAGATTAATATTTTTTAAAAGCAATTCCATAGAAAAATATTATAGTATGCTCACATACAATTTAAATTTGATTGATTTATATTGACTATTGAATTGTAAAATAAAACTCACCAGTTAAAATATTTATTAATATATTTTATTATAAAATATATAAGATATATTACATAACATATTATATTTAGTACACTATATTGCATATAATAGTAAAGAGATAATACAATTCTGGACGCTGGAAGAGGTGGAAGGGAACAGGGCACATTGGCGGTCTAAGTTTGCTGACAAATGGAATGGACCTGTCATAAGACAGAACACCCAATAATAAATAATAATACGTAGTATATATAATATATTATTATATTGATGTAAAATAATGTTGGTAGGCCAAATCTTAACGATTCTTACCTCTGAACTATCTTAAAAATAAATTTTTGCCTGTAAAATTTTATGCGTAAGTGTGAATTACCAAACATTTATTTTTATTGAGATCTGGTCGGAAAACTTTATTTAAGTTTATCAACATACTTTGGTGGTTTACTTACGGTGTAACTAATTTGCACTTGATGAAGATATTGATTATATCAACACGAAGCTTACAAAACAAACAAATACCAGAATAAAGATATCACCCAGTCCTCCAGTAGATGATTTACTTATCCTACATTTTCAACCATGTGAGGAACTGAACCCGGGCCACATGTCTCAGTAGTAGGTCAAAGGTTAGACACCTGAGCTGGCCTTAAACGATGATGGTGTGAATGAAAAAAAAAAATCCGTAACAAATCTCATCTACACTGACCCGAGAATAACTTCTCTCTTCTCAATGACATAATAATAATAATAATAATAATAATAATATTAGCACCACGTCTTACTACCCGTTCGGGTTGTACGCACTTACACTTATGTGTAATGGTAGGGTGATTGTGAGATGAGATGGAGGACCTACAGTTTAACGTGGGATCCGAACCACTGGAATTCCACACATTCACAAGTTGCGATTAATACACGTCTTGTCAGAGGTGAAGGAAGGGTTTGGTAATCAGACAAATCTGTGCCGGGATAAATAATTGAGCCCTGGACCCCCAGCACAGAAGTCTGACACCTTACCCCTAGACCACCAGGTCACCCTTTAATGACATATACCTCGTTACAATTAATGAGGCTTCGTGACATTCACTTAAGGGTCGTTTGCAGCATGGACCGACAAGCACGCGACCTTAAGCTTCTCGGAATCTTACTGAGCAATAGACACTGAATACAGGTGTTGACATTTCGGTGCTCTCACACAAAGCTAGGTGTTCAGGGAAAGAGTGCTATAAGAGTCACTTTTAGCCTCAATACATCATTTTATGCCCTTCTTGATTTAACCTGATCTCCCGAATTGAAGATTAACTTACTAAACACACGATTTATTATTTTGATTTCCCTTCTAAGAGACTTTATTAAACTCCTCAATATTTTGTAAATAATCCACAGATGTTTTCTAAGAAAGGTGGAGTTTTAAAATCCTATTTACTGTTAATTTAAAAAAATATGACTACCGTTTATTTACATCACGTAAGGTATTTTTCATAAATCACAAAATAAAATTTGTATTCTCATAATATTTTAGTAATTTTGACAGAATTTTTGCATTGAAATTCTAGTAAAAAATAACTTTTATTATATTTTATTTACGTACATATTGAAAGAACAATTAAAAACTAATTTTACTTACTGTCTAGCACTGTATACCTCATTTCACCTTATTCCTATCTTGAGCTAGTTATATCCAGCCAGCCTCATTACGCCCTCTCTCTCTTTCTGGTCGATTCAAATGTGAATATTTAGTTTATAAATTCCCAGCATTCAATCCTTATGCAATTTATTGAACAATACAAATCTTGACAAAAATTTAAGGGATTTGTGAAAAAAAAAAGAGAAATTGGCAGGAAGGAGCGGATAATATTTTTGAAATTAACATAAACACACTTAGTTAGCAGCTATTGGTTTACAAACATATACAATCATGCAGACCAGTGCTATTATATATTCCTATCCACATACCACATTTAATTTCCCTCAATGCCATGGAACAGTGTTTCCCAACCGGTGGTCCGCAGACCGGTAACGCTCTGGAAGGAAACTATTATTTGCAGCCATAATATTTGTATCTAAGGAAAAATAGAATCTACTATCACTTCTTTTTGTTTATAACTAATTTTAGTTTAAATAATAAACGTTCATTCCTATTTCTAATTACTCTATAATAGTTGGTGAGACCTGCTTTGGTGGCCGCATGGTCTACGAAGTCAATCAAGCAAGATACTGGACTGCCGACGGCGGGAAGTTCGGGATTTGAATCCTGGTTAGATCTACTGAGGGTGATTTTTATACATGGTTTCCCACTCTCCTTCCACGCAAAAGTTAGTGGATTACCTCAGAAATGACTCTTTCCTAGACCCTAGCCCATTAGAACAATTATAATATATGCGTATAACCTGAAAAGGTAGTAATACAGGCTGATAATATAAAAAAATAGAAATAAATACATTATGAGGGGGAAAGGTGATGACTGGCTTGCGATCCTAGCACCACCGGGAGTTCTGCGAACCAAGACTAAGCTCTTCCATGGAACGAGACTAAAGGTGATCGATATGACTCTTTTGAGTGAGTGAGCAAGCCTATGGGAGCTAGCTTGCTCTAATAAGCTGGTTAGATCCATTACTAGTACAATGCTGGCCCTTCATACGGAACAAATAATTATGTCGGTCCGTTTAAAAAGATTGGGAGCCCCTGCCATAGAATATGTGTTGTTAGAGCGGGTGGTATTTTGGGGATGGATAAAGGAGAGGCTTATAATTATGGCTCTTCAAAGTTCTTGGAGCCAAAAATCACATTGTTCCGGCATTACATGTTGTAAACTACTCCACTTGTTGAGAGTGAGGTCGAACCAAGCACTTTAACTTAAAGTACACCTTTGAGCCACCGAGACAGGTACACGCTGTCGAGATGAGAGAAGCCTCTTACGCAGGCATCTTGTATCGTGCAGCATCGAACTAACTACCTACTTACCAAAGAGTATTTTCAATACTATAAAATACCTACTTCAGTGGCGGCATGATTTAAGGAGTCGCTCTCGCAATATATTAGACCACCGATGACAGGGAGATCTAAGTTCGAATCACGGTCGGGTTTAATTAGGGTGGTTTTTCCATAATGGTTTTACACTTTCCCACCACGCAAATGCGGGGTATACTTCCTATAAATTCACTCTCTCATCCCTAGCTCATTGTAATTAGTACATATGCGTATAAAATAAACAGGTTGTAAGACGCAGTACTTAAAAAAATATTATAGCTATGATCGAATGGTCTAAGACACACCTAGGTGGCTTGGTTAGCTAGCGTGCTAGTTCCATGTTGAGCTGAACTGCCGAAGGTGGGGATATCGAGGTTCGAATATTGGTCGGGTAAACTGGAGGTGGCTTTACATAAATGGTTTTCTACTCTACCTCCACTCAAATACGGGCTCACTTTATCTAAATCCAACCTTTCCACTTCTTAACCCATTAGCTTAATTAGTACTTATGCATACAACCAGAACGGGCAGTAAGACGCAGTTCTAAAAAAAAGAATAGTTTAAGGCAAAGGTGGGCAACATAATATTTAATGTAGCCACAGATGTGGCGAATAGGAGGTTAAATTCTCCACACCAGATAAAAATTAAGAAATCAAGTTGCTCAATCTAATATTTAAGAAAGGAGTGTAGGTAACGCCAAAAATGGGCAGTGTTTTTGCCGTAGTGTTAATTTTTTTTAATGTTAATCAGTAGGAACCTAGAGTTTAATTTTCTTCGCATGAAGATATTAATTGCTCTCGAATATATGTCAAGGTATTTCTAGAATTTAACGTTAACTGTTTCTCTTTAAAATGTTTTTCATCATATTTTAATATACTCATGACAGATATTCAAGAATTGTTTATTACTATATGAAGAAAATTAAACTCTATATTTATACTGGTGAAATATTTAATTTTATTTTGCCCTAACCTGTTTTTCTAAAAAAAAACAACTGAAAAACACTGTATTTATCTATCGTCCCCTACACACCCAAGCACATACTGTTTTAGTAAGTTTATGTACACTATAAATACTCCGTTACAGTCGCCTAAGATGAAAATTATGAAACTTGTTTGAATTGAAAATGGAAGGCAATTTAATGCGAAATTTGACAGCTTTGTCTTACAAGTTGTTGAAATATTAAATTGATATCTGAACTAAATGTAGATGTGGAATGCTTTCCAGGATATGCAGGAAATATCAGGGTAAAACCAGCACACACCGTCAGGAAGAAGTCTATTTTTCTTGTGAGACCTGTCAAACTTGTATGGCCAATTCGCCACTTTTGACGATTGGTAACAGCATTTCTCACATCGGGTCTAACTCGAAATAGGCTGAACTGTTGATAATGGATAGATCGGGGATAGAATCTTGGTATAATGGATTGAGGGTGAATTTTCCTAAATCATTTTCCACTCTCCCGCCACGCAAATGTAGATACAGTTTCTATAAATTACAACTTTCTCATCCCTGGTAAATTATCGTAATTAGTACATAATATGCGTATATCCCAAAAGGTTAGTGAGATGAGGTGACAAAATAAAATAATAATTATAGAAACATTTTCTAAGTAGTTCAGTAATTGTGACTAATACATTAGGTTGTATGAAAACTTTTTCCAAAGGGGGAATGGGACTTAAAAAGTCCAAACTCCCTTGCTTCTTCCCCTTAACAATCTGGCTTATAGGCCTACTATATTCAAATTAAAACTAAATGCAACTGTAAAATATGTATTAAAAATAAGTATGTGCTAATATTGAGTCGTAAATTATATTATCATCTATGAATTATTATGATAAATGCTATATGTAATGTAAATGGTTGTAAGAGTTTTAAAATCGTCCAAATCATCACGTGTCAGTTACAGCTGGATATTTTCATGGCCTGCGAAGTCACAAATCATACGAAATCAACCTGTTTATTTCAAGAACCGCAAGTAAAGGTTTTCATACCACATCGTCAAGGGTATAGGTCAGTGGTTCTCAAAGGTTGTAACGTGGTACACCAGTGTGCAAAAAAAATATCATTAACTGTGCCGCTAAATTACTGATGTTATGTTATTGTTGTTAATAAAAGATATTAAAGTAATTTAATCCTATTTTATTTTTATTATTTAAGAAATAAGAGAAAAAGTTGGAGAAAGAATTGTATGTTTATTTCCCGAAAATAGAATGTCCTACAATCAAATAATTGACAATTAAAGATAATCTTGTAGTTTTTTTTACAGAAAAGTTCAATTCGTTGTCGAATAGACATGCGCATGCTCGAGTCTCCGGCAGTGTCACCAACTTTCACATTCAGCGTGCCCCGAGGATTCACGATGAATAATATTGCGCCTTGAACAAAACAAGTTGTAGAACCGCTGGAATAGATGAACGAACGCTCTCGTCATACAAACCATCTCTTCCCCTCATCATAATGTATCATAGTAACGAGCCCATTTTAATATAATTCAGCTGATCATATTTAAAAAAATATAATTGTCTAATTGACCAAGGGTAGCGATGTTGTGTTTTAAATTGATTTGGAATTTGGTCTGTCAGTCATTCCGTCTGTTCGGATCTTTGTTACACGATGATTGTTACTAAATAAAATTATCTACATAAAATTGAAACAAAGAAGATGACGAGTTATTGACTAAATGTAAAATAATTACGTCTTTGAACAATTTTTTTAGTAAAAGTCCACCCCCAAAGGCCTGATAGGCCCTCGGCCATGCATAAATTTGAATACAAATTATGCAAAAAGCAACACGAAGAGGATAGAATTAAACGCGAAAAAAAGGAAACTCCATCAGCGAGTTTATATTATGGACTTATAAAAAATGTAATAATAATAAACACCCTGTAAAAAAATATACAATGCCCCGAGCTAACTTTCTCGCTCCTTTAACCAAAAATATAGACAATGTACTTAAAGCTCGTAATATATGTGAAACGAAATAATAGAAATTCCTTTTCAGAAATATAGAAAAATAAGCACCCCATACCATAAGAGCATAAATGAAATAATATAAACTTTACAGAAACATACTGAGGAAAAAGAAACACCACTGTTAACCAAAGAGCATAACGATCAATTTCTTTTATTTTGGACGCACAGTGCATTTAAAGAAGTATTTATTTTATAAAAAATATATTTGAAAACAAAAAGTTTTTTGTTTTTAACAGTTTGATTTTGCAATTATAAGAGTTTTGAAGACATGATCAAAGTTGGAGATATCCATCTATATCATGTTTCCGGAAAATTGAGATGCATAATTTAGTTTGTAATATTAAACAGTGCCTACTTACGCATTTTAAATAAATAAAATCTTTGGAACCGATTTCGAGAGATTTAATTTCCCCTCCTCCCCTTAGGTAAACTACCCTTAATTTCAAAGCTAGTTATGCAATTCTAAAAACAGCGTCTGGGGAACCTCATGAAAATGTGATAATACCACGTTTTACATCAATCGGTATAATAGTTTCGACTCTAGGTCGAGAGACAGACAGACAGACAGAATGTGTCACGAGAACCAATTTTTCGAGTTCAGGGGGTCATGAAACGTCGACATCCATCAAAATCTCGAAATTATTTTTTTGACGATCACTATTCTTAATATCTTCTAAAGGTTACAAGGAAGCAAAAAAAAAAGTTCCATAAAATAGCTTACAAACATAGAAGATAAGGTACCTATATCGGACATCACAACAACACACACACGCATCGTTCAAAAGCGTAAAATGACATCTTTCTTAGATGGCTGCCATGATGAAAGCTACCCCCTTTACCCCTCCAAATCCCGACAAACCTTTCGGTAGTTGTGAGGGGTGTTTTGGTGGCAAACAATGGCGGAGGCTGGCAACAATGGTTCTTTCCTTTCCTACCGAGTATAGAAAAGAGCTGCTGGTGCTGCTATCTGCTTAGATTTCCCAAGAGGTGTCGCTGACTTCATAGACTCCTCCAAGGGCTGAGGGGTCACGGGAATCTTTAGAAGGGGTTAGGAGGGGGTGGTCGTGGAGCTACGAGTAGGGTATTAGCCACTTCCGGTGAGGCAGGAAATCACCGGTTTGCAAATTATGCCGTGTTTATTTATCCACACGGAACAAGTTTGAACAACGTGAACAAGTTTTACGCTCAAGTAGTGCGATCTAGTGGGCGGGGATCAATAAGAGACTAGACTGACGATGAAGGGGAGATTGGGGTTCGATCCCCGTCAACTGTACTAATGGCGGTTTCCCACTCTCCCGTCAAGCAAATTAAGGTACACTTCTTCAAAAATGCAACCTTCATCATCCCTAGCACATTGTAGTAATTAGTGCATAGGCTTATAGCCCGAACGGACAGTAAGACATGGCAATAATAATAACAATAATCATAATGGCTGTTTTTATTTGTTTACCCCTCCCAGTCAAGCTAACTAATTAGCTCTTTGACCTTATAGTCCAGGGAAATTAGACAATAAATTGCAATATTAACGGAAAAATTCATAAAGTTTTGAAACTTGGCAGAAATATTGTTGAAGGCGTTATAAATGAAATAAAATAAAGTTATTTCCCCTATCGTGATAGCCTACCCCCTTAAAATAGGAAAAAACACCCTCAAATACGCTTAAGTTCATTTATAGGCTGAACCGTTTAGTTTTGGGCACATATACTCGTATAAAAATGTTTAAAATAAAATTAACAACAAGAAATGTTCTGGTCATGTTTGGCGTGGAATGAATATTACTCGCTAAAATGCGGTTCTAAGTCAAAGGTAAGTTGGGGCGTACGTTTAAATACGTGCCTATCGCGGTTTATATCTATGATTTACTCGGAAATTACTCATTTTACGCGAAATATTATTAGGAATTAAATTGTTGAGCGGTAAATTGTTAGTCGAATACGCCCTTTTATGTTTATTTTTTAAATTTGTCGCAGTTCGAATTGTGGTCAACAATATTCGTTTCGGCTTCAGTGCCCTATACGCTTGCTGGTCATGCCTACGCCAGAACAATTCGAGCACATTTCTTGAGATATACTCTTTTGTCTAAATAGTTATCAAATAAATAAATGTTTAATATGATAACAAAAAACACATGCAGCAAATTCTCATCGATTTTAAAACCTCTCCAACAGAGTTTGACGATGCACAAAGTGATATTACTGTTAAAAACCTTGAATTTAAGTTTTCTGAACACATTGAAAAGCTGAGAGAACTCAGGAAAACGGCACGATGATGGCTACAATATTTTGAACTTGTTAATGTCGAGATGCATTTGATTGAATTGTACAATTAGCAAATAAGTATCATCCACGGCAACAATGACTCTAATTCCTTCGCTCTCAAATTTTTCAACTTGTTGTGAAATTAAATGCTCCTTGTTGGCTAGATCACTCAACAACTTCTGTTGTGTTTCGAAGAGAGCCGTGTGTTCATCGAAAATAATTTCAAATCATATGCGTTGCATTTGCCATCGTTATCATTGCGTACTCTTTGTGCTGTTAGCATTATCTGAGTAACCATCAAATACAAAGTTACTCTTTGACCATAAAGTTTTCTAACGTATTCGACATAAGTGGTATAAATGTTCGTTAATGTCCCTCACTTTGGTAATACCGAATAATCTCCGTCAATCACGAGCTCAATGTCAGTGAAGACAACAGCCCGTTCTTTAACATTATTAAAAATTTGATACAAAGATGAATATTTTTTTTTATCATCAAACTTTTTTCGTCTACTATGAAAAGAGGAATTGAAGTGAGATCATAAGTAAAGGATGTTTTCAAATCCTGGGTCGAATGAACAGTTTAGATAATTCATTGTCTTTGACTTTAACTGTATTGTACATTAAGGAAATTGGCTTTGCTTGATTTGAACGACTCGTCTTAAAAGTCTTAAATAGGCTTCCTACGGTTACAGTATAGATTAATGATTTTTCGCCAATATCTTTTGCTCTGTAGCAATCAATGTCTTCCTTTAGCGATAAGACCTCTAAATAGTGACATAATATTGGAGTTATTAATGAATGGTGAATGTCATTGTATCTATTACATAAGATTTTCACACTCCTCTTTGTCTCTATCCATTCTTAAATCTCGCAGCTCGACGGGCTGATGGCTGCTCTCAGTATTTAATTTTCAAAATTTCTCCATGCTGACACACACATAATAAGCTCCTGGCAATCCAAAGGTCCATTTGCTTAGAACACTGTGAGTGAAGCCTCTTCCATGTTTTTCATTAAAGTATGTTCTATGGTCATATCTGAACATATACAGCACTAGTTCTTCTCAGAGTGACGATTGGCGAAGAAGCCTTCTTTTGTTAATTGTTAGAGCTCCCAGGCCAGCATTTTTTGTTGCAAGGAATTCATATTATCTTGAAGTTATAGTTGACGAAACTTGACCTGTATAAAATGGCCATCAACATGAAAAATTGTAAGTACAATCTAGATGCAACTTACAACCACCCCAATGCTTTTATTCAATCAAATATATCTCGACATTAACAATTTAAAAATATTGTAGCCATCATTGTGCCGTTTTCTTAGTTTTTCAATGTGTTCAGAAAACTTCAATTCAAGGTTTTCAACAGTAATATCACTTCGTACATCGTCAAACTCAGGTGGATAGGTTTTAAAATCGATGAGTATTTGCTGCATGTGTTTTTTGTTAACATATTAAACATTTATTTATTTGATAACTATTTGGACAAAAGAGTATATGTCAAGAAATGTGCTCTAATTGTTCTGGCGTAGGCATGACCAGCAAGCATATAGGGCACAGAAGCCGAAGCGAATATTGTTGACCACACTTCAAACTGCGACAAATAAAAAAACACACACATAAAATCGCGTATTCGATGGACAATTTACCACTCAACAATTTAATCCCTAATGATATTTCGCGTAAAATAAGTAATTTCCGAGTAGATCATACATATAAACCGCGATAGGCACGTATTTAACAGTACGCCCCAACTTACCCTTATCTTAGATCCACATTTTAGCGAGTAATATTCATTCCACGCAGAACATGACCAGAACATTTCGTGTTGTAACTTTTATTTCGAACATTTTTTATAGGAGCATATTTGCCCAAAATTGAAAGGTTTGGCAGATAAATGAACTTAAACGTATTTGGGGGTGGTTTTTCCTATTTTACCACAATAGGTAAGAGAACTTTCTTTTATTACATCTCTAAAGATTTCAACAATGTTCCTGCCAAGTTTCAAAACTTTATGAATTTTTCCGTTAGTAAAATCTAATTTCACTGGACTATTGAGAAGCTTGAAAGTTCATAGCTGCCAGAACGTTATCTTGCCATTCAGCTCCCTCCTGAGACAAATACACTCAATCTCTGATCTGAAACCCAACCTCTTTCAAATACATTTTCACACCATCCTCTCATTGACAGCTTATCCTACCAGGTTTCACAACTAAAATGTTGTATACACGCGTTTAGTTGCCCATACGCGCTACGTAACCATCACGTGCCAGCCAGCTTTCATGCATGTAATTATTTCATGTATATTCATTCAAATATGAATTTTAATAATAATAATAATAATAATTAATAATAAATGCTACTTGGAGGACATGTCAAGTTTGTGAAGGTTTTTGATGAGCTAAAATTTGTGTTGGCCTGTTGGTTTTTTCAGTCTGAAAAAGTGTGTGTGTATATATAGATATATATAATTATATCCAAGGAAGTGTTTTAACCCAAATAAAACACTCCTTTCCTAGAATAAGTTACTAGTTTATAAACATCACGATTACGACTATGCAGAGGCGTTTGGTTGTGTTTTTTTTATCTCTTTGGATATTTGAGATAAGTATCTACGAATGAGGTCAAACAATACCTAAAAACCAGTTGAAAACCTAGTCTAGTGTATTGCATCATTCTGGTGTTTGAATGGATTACCAGTGATGGACAGATCGAAATTCAAATCTCTATAGCACTGAGGGTGTATTTTCCTAAATGGTTATACATTATTTTCCCATGTGAACGCTGGAACATTTCCAATAAATTCTACCTTCTTCGACCATGCCCCCCTAGTGTAAGCATGTAGACCCACTTTGGTGGTCGCATTATCTAAGACGTCACTCTCGCAATATAATCTACTGCCGATGACGGGGAGATCGGGGTTCGAATCACAGTCAGATGTAATGAGAATGGTTTTCTCCTAAATGCTCTCCCCACCTCTTCCTCCATGCAAATATCAGTAAATTTCCTCTATACATTTACTTTACTCATCTTTACTTCATTATAATAATTATCATAAATGCTTATGGCCTGAACGGGTAGTGAGACGCATTG
>CABFOV010000376.1:21750-33122 GCA_902141375.1 Timema poppense
TTTTTTGCACGTGAGCTTGAAAAGTATGTAGCGAAACTATTTTTTGAGGGATTTTACTGAGCGTCTACTTATGAACTTAGCGAACCAGTATTAGATTAAAATATGCTTTTAAAAACGTTTTGATAAATATGTTGAAGCAAACAAATATCTTCAAGCAGAATATAGCCACGTCACATAATTATAATTTCAATGCAATTGAGCATTGTCTTTGCAGTGATGTAAATATTTTCATAAAATAATTTACTGTACATGTCGTTGCAATGTTAAATTGAGCCAGAATATGTGTGCATATTTTACAAATATAAATATTAATAAATTCCGTTCATAGATATCGTTTAAACCACCATGTTGACATTAACAAATTTAATAATATTAGGAAAATTATGTTTACCAGGCAGTTTGTCTTCATAAGCATCTTGGTGGCATTACAGTGGCTTCTTTGGTGCTGACTGACAGTTCACAGCTGACTTCTGACAGTCAACAATTAGGTATATAAATGTTGACTGTCAGAAGTGACAGATGGAGATACATAATTTGGCCTGTTAACTTTTCAAAGCCATCAGCTGTGAGCTGTCAGTCAGCATCAAAGAAGCTATGGATTACTGTAGTATAAATATTATTTAATTATATAATACAATTAATGGAAGGAAACCATTTACTAATACAGTAATCTCAGCCCACCATTTACCTGTAAACATAGATTCACTATTTGCCATTGATACACACCCATACAATTATATTTAATATATTAAACAAACAGATATATTGCAAAAATATCATCACTGAGAATTTTTTTTTTTTGTATGTATTAGTTATGAAAACTTCTAGCTACAATTTATGAGACAAACAATTTAAAATGTAAAATAGAAATTTCATGAACATATTTAAGTGTATTAAATTCCTTCCAGAAGCATTTGAACCCAATGTTAAGTTTACACGTCTAGACAACATATCTTATGAAACGTTGCGTTAGCTCTAAATGCATATTATCATATAATTCTCGAAAAGGAAATAGTATCTAAGAAGTACGGTATTGTTTGTACGATAGTATTATTATTATTCTGTATTCTGACAGCCGGATGATACAAAAATTGCGCCGGATGCCACGTTCTATTGCAATAGAGTCGACTAGAAGTCTTACTAGCACTAAACGAGTCCAGATTGTATTACTGTGTCTTACGTTTGTTTATCCAGAGATGTTTATACACCCGTTACGAGCGGGTAGCGGGGGAGGGGGGGGGGTCGCGTAAAGAGGAAGAATAAACACGACCAACACGATCATATATCTCCAGAAAGAAATCTAACAAGACTGTGTTTACAAAACATATGTGTCCTAAGAAAAAGGAATGGAATTACATCTCTTGTCGTGGAAAGTGGTAATTTTCTTTTTTCATGTAGTGTAAAAAAAAAACCAAAAGTCTTTCTTGAAGTGATAGCAATCTCTGTGTTATAACTTTCTAAAATAACTACATTCGTCTGAGGAAAGTGCTAATCTACAAGTTAACCACCAATTTTTCTGGCAGTAAAAATGTGTTGATTGGAAATAGTATTCAAGAATTCAAAATTTATTTATTGTAATTCTTATTATTACTGTGTCTTAAAAAACAAAAATTTAATCTTGACTAATTTATTTGATCAAACTCTAATTTAAATGAACAAACCATTTTTCTTGAAATTAGTACTAAGGAATAATTTTTTGAAGGTTTATTTCTTTTTTTTTTATCAATTCGCTGGATTTTTAAGTTACATTAGTTACAAAAATAAGCCATTTTAAAAGCCCAATTATTATAATTCAATATTGAGTGTTTTGGACAGTATTAAATGATCAAGTATTATTAGATTAAAATTTAATATAAATATAAAATATAAAATTTAGTAATTTTTTAATTCAATGAGACGTATATACTCATCTAATATTTCGGAATATCCTATTAATTAGAATTAGTTATAAAATGGGACACATTTCATTTAAGCGTGATATAATTTGATTACTTGGTAAAAGGATAAGGCTATAACGATTAAAAATTGTAATGTTGTCTAAAATTAAATTAGTTTAAAAAATAAGTTAAATTCTTCAAACTAAATTACAATACAAGTACTAACATATTATTTGTACCAGTATTAACAGTTTAAAATAAAACATAATATATTTTAAAAGAAAGAAAATATACAGCTCTTCCCAACATTACTATATTATGTTAGGGAAATATTACATTCTTAGATTTGCAGTAAAAACGCAATCACTTTTTATAGTAGCTGAATAATTTAGACTTTTTATTAAAACTTATGATGCGGTAGAATATAAAATGGGAGATAATTAATTTAAAAATTACAAAACATACTTATCAATTATTAGATACCAATTATTTTCAAGAACAGCACGTTTATGAATACTTAATTAATATATTTAAAACCACACCCAATGCCAATAACGTAGGGGAAAATATTTAAAAGTAATTTTATTTCACGTGCAAGTAAACACGATAAAGAATGAAATTATATAATATAACAAACAGCGGTATGTATTTTTAACCTCAAAACCGATATTTTATGAAAAACATCCAATTATAATGATGCAATTAACATTCAAATTGAATTTATCGAAATATACTAGTTGGTGCTCAAACAAAACACACAATTTAAACGAATTCCAAGTAAGTACGAAATGACCCATGTTTACCAATCATATAAATGTATTGAGTTTATTTATCCCAAAACATATATTAATAAATTCTGTATAAAATAAAATGCAGATAATTATATTACCAAATGTATCTCATAAGGAAAAAATCAATTATAAAATGAATTATATAATCACGTGTGAGATTTTAATTGAAACTGTTTCTAATTATTTAATTAGCTGTAATTTTGAAACAAATACATTTACACTTTATGTATCATCATTTACAAACTAACCTAATGCAGTACTAAAACTATGGTAAGTATGATGTGTAAAAAAAACCTTTATTAAGTTGTCATATATAACAAATCATATAATTAAACAAATATTGAAATCAAAATAAACTATTCCCGATGTATATTTGGGACTTAAGAAATGTTTAGTGCAACCATAATCACCAAATATATTCTAATTAGGATTAATTTGTTTTTAAATTTAAAAAAAATTATAGTCACTCTTCATCCGAATATGTACAGAATTTTTTTTTAACGATTTATCCGCACTGTGTTGGCATAATAGTGACATATCGTAGCTTAGTTTTAGGTCATACCTTAAAATGATACCTTTTCTTACTAAAGTATTCCCGAACGATACAAAACAAACCATTCAGATTATATACTCCTGTACTAACTACGCCATTGGTTTTAGGGATTAGGAAGGCTATATTTATAGAAAGTGTCTCCGCATATGCGTAGAGGAAAAGTGGAAAATCATTTTGGGGAAACCATTATCAGTGCACCCGACTGAGATTCGAACCTCGGTCTCCCCGTCATCGGCAATCTAGTCTACTGTGAGAGTAGTGCCTTAGACCATGCGGCCACCATAGTGGATCACGAGATTTAAATACAGCCTATATATTAAATATACAACTATTTACCAGACTAACTACCACCAAAGGAGTTATGTGTGTGACGCCGATTTGAGAGTTTCAAGATATTTCCCCCAAAATATGGGATATGGGAAAGTAGTTGTTGATTTACAATTGTGTTTACCAGTCAGCCTTCCAAGCAAATTATGATGCATTTCTTCTACTTTCTTTCAACTTGTTATTTTTTCTGTAAAATAAAAAGGGTTTATGTTTCTTGTACTCAGTGAGCCATCACTAAAACGTTTGAATATTTATTATTCTACTTTGCACAGTTTAAAACTATGAATTTAAATTACTACTTTTGCTCTGGACATTTAATTATAGAGTAATGATATTAAATACTAATTCGGGTTTACTTATATTTAATAATTTATTAATATTACCAATTTTTTTAACACAGGATTGGAACAAAATTTATCCTAGAGCTCGCACTTTTAAATAAATTAAACTTACCTAAGCTCGATATGTTTTTCCATCGAGTATTATTATATTTTAACCCCCAGTGAGGTTCGAACAAAACTCTCTATAAGACGAATTCACCACTTCAGATGAAGCACAATATATCCATGACCTTGAAAATAGTAGGTAGATGACATGTAGATATAAAAGTAAGCTAGTCAGTCGAACTTTAAATCATTCAGATCACTTTAAAACACGGTTTATTAAGTTTTATCTGTTCAAACGAGCTAACACGTTATCTCTGTAAATTGAAAGAAAAAAGGGACAAAATTGAATAATTAAATTCAGTGAAATATATACGTTTAATTGAAAGCTAACACCATGCCCACAAATTAAATAAGTTACGTTTAAATACCGCTGAATTTCCCGTTAAAGACGTTTATCTTGTCAATGAATGCAGTTACTTGCAAACTCTAAGGCACCATCCCACAATCGAACCATACAGACCGAGTGGCCGCGATCTGTTGGCAAAGATAATGTCAACTAAAGCTTATATAGGGTGTCATGTGGTCAGAAAATCCTCTGGCCATAAATCTCAGTTTTTTAGACCGGACCCGCTACTTTTTTATTATTAAAGTATCTCCTCATTTCACAGATAAATTTTGGAAGTGCCGGGGATTGAACCCGGGACTTCTGGATATGTAGCCAGGGAGTGATAATATCGATTAACTAAAACTGCAAGTTTAAAATATCTAAACTTATTTTAATAGGACTGGGCATATAGTGGAGCCATCTTTGTGATTAAATAAAGAGACACTATTGAATACAATTTTCATAGGAAGGGATTTATCTAACTGCGAGAAAATTCATTAGATCTACTCCTAGGTATTCATACGTCAAGTCATGTAATCTGGGGATTTCGACTTGATAGGTATTATCAATGCCTATAAAATAACTCATAATATAGTAAAATGCTGAAAAAATATTAATTTTTTTCTAAAAGACGCCACCTATGAAAATTGGACAGTAGATATCTAGTTTCAGTACAAAATAGCAAAGAAAGTAATGTACTGTACAACTCTATGAATGTGTTCAGTTACCTACATATTATTACAGACCTATTAATATGATATTGGGTTTCATTAATGTGGTTTAGGTTCATTTATAGATAAAAATATTTTTTTTAAACTAACCTGTAGTAAAATTGAGACGGTCTTAAGAAATATTATAGGAACTTCATCCATGGATAAAAATATAGATTAATATGTCCATGTGTCTGTACTTAAATGAATTTAGAAACAAGAAAGAATCCTACTCAGAGATGTCTACACACTTAATTGACTCGTTTGAGTAACAAGAAAAGAAAAATACCTCGAAATTACATCATATATGTATACACCTTACCCAGGACAGTCTAGCAGCGATGATGGCATCACGATACAATAATATTTACACACGTTACTTGATCTACTCTAGCACCAAAGGTACTTCTATTCATCTCGCCCCTTGTGCCACTCTAGCACACAGGGTACCATTACAATCAATGCTATATTCCTCTCGTCACTTGGACCACTCTAGCGCCAAGAGCATCGTTATAGCACGCCGTGATTAACGCCTTCTCGGTTGTTTCCTTCATCTGAACACCCGTGTCGTGTCGTTTGCCTTGAACTCCCGGGTTTCCTGTTCATCCCCACCCCCTTTTAACAACACAACATACAAAATCTTTAATTTACTGCGGGTTGGCGGGCCTGCGTTACTGTCTTCTTCACAAATTAAAATCCAGTCATGTAGAATTCCTTCTGATCACGGAACTGAGGTTTCGTCTTGTTTTTAAAGGAAGAGAACTCATTCTTTTACGAACCTTTCAAAGACAAAAGCCTTGCTTCATCGCACATTTCCCGGCACCATACTCGGGAACAACCCATTTCTTGGTTATATCGCCAGGCAATTTCGTCGTCTGTCTCCCTCATATGTTTTATTATTAACTCTTTATCCATGTTTTGTTTTCGCAAAGGTAAAGCAATCGGATTCATATTTTATGGCGTCAAAACACACATCTTTAGTTCGTTTTTTTTTTTTTTTNTTTTTTTTTTGCAGAAGTATTTTATAAAGGGAGGTTGCCTACCCGTGACGTAGCAGCAAGTCAAATGTATATTTTCGTTATATTAAGTGAGTTTTAAGGAAATAAGTTTTAAACAGATATCTTAAAAAATTAAATAAATTATACAATGAACCGCAAAGACTTTATCACTCCTTTATCTAAAATTGAAGAGATTTATTTGAAATTCATCAGATATGGGAAACGAAATAATATACATTGTTGCAGAGACTTAACGGAAAAGATAACATTACGCTCCACTAAGTGCCGTAAATGAATAATATACACAATTACAGAAACAAATTGAGATAAAAATAAAGAACATCATTGTTTACCAAAAAGCATAATAATCAACTACCCATTTTTCAGACTTTATTTTAAAAAAGTATGTGCTTATCTCTAGGAAAATATGATTTTTATAAAACATATCCCTTCTAAAACAATATTGTTAATAGTACTACAACTTTGCAATGATACGTTGTTTAGTGTTTCAAAGAGTTATGGAGAGAAGTACTCTATAAGCAATTTTACCAGAAAAATTATATATAGCCATTTTATTTTTATTGTTAAACAATGCCCATATACGAGTTTTTTTCAATCAAAATCGCTATAACCAATTTAGAGATAATTACTTTGCTTTGTTTTTTCCCTTATGTTAATGACTGTTAATTTTAGGGTTAAATATATATTCCATAAACCCCTCCGAGGAACCTCATTAAAACCCCAGATACCGAGTCTAAGCAGTTTCAGCTCTAGGCCGAAATATAGAAACACACGCCATAGTTAAAGCACCTTTTTCGGTTCAGAGGGGGGAGGGAGGCATGAAACGTCGACAATCGTTATAAACGTGAATTTATTTATTTTTCGCTACAATTGACGGGAAAGTCTTAGATTCTTACAAAATAATGTGTTTGGTCTTTAAAAGGTATTTTTATAAACACCTCTTATTTTAAATCGTCTACAGATTAGGCTACTCGGTTATTTACAAATATGACTTCTAGGAAGCTCCCCAAATTAATGACCTGGTCATTTTCTTCCCTTTATTGCTACTTCGTACATTGGCGTATGGTGCTGCTTAAAGAGCTTACTTAGATCCGGCCTGTTCTGCAAAGTAACTTCCCAAGTAGTCAATGTAATTAGGGTATTGTCTTTTACATTGTTTGACAACACAAGACTGAAACTCGAGGATCAAAATATGGTGGGAAAATTCAGTGATATATACATGTACACAGTCCAACATCAATATTAAACCCTAGGCATTTATGTAGATTTTAGAGTAGATTTAAAATAATTTTACCTTTAATGCAGTCAGCATATCAAATAATTGTATATAATTGCCGCTATATTTAAAATAAACTTAAATTAAATATCATTTAGAAATCATATTCTGAAAATTGATAAATGACACCTGGACACGGGAATCGAAACCGGGACCTTCGGCTTAGTACGCCAATGCTCTTACCACTGAGCTATCCAGGATTCGTCCCGTGCCCAGGGTCATTCTTCACTCTTCACTCATAGGTTAAGGCAGAGTCTATAATAGTCTATTTTCAGAATATGATATCTAAATGGTGTTATCCTCACTAGAATGCATAAATGATAGCTTCGGCTATTTGATTCATTAAATTAAATAGTTAATCATAATCAGAGAAAATGGTTAATTTTTCTTATGACACACTAGTTTCATGCTGAGATAGACTTCCGAGGATGGGATGATCGGGGTTCGAATCTCGCTTGGGTGAACTGGGGATGGTTTTTCCTAAATGATTTCCCACTCTTCCACCACGCAAATGCGGGTTCACTTCCTCTTTATTCAAACTTTCCAATTCCTAACTAATTGGCCTAATTAGTACTTTAGAGTAGAACCCGCACAGGTAGTAAGACGCGGTGCTAAGTATTGGTTATTATTTTTATTTTTCCTTTACGTTACATATCTCTGTGCGCCGTGAGATAGAATTTAATGCAATTCACATTACGTAACAGCTTAGAAAATTGCATAGACTAACTATTACAGGCGCTGAAACAGAGACAGCGTGATCTTAGCATCGTGATTCAACTTGTGACAACCAAGGTGTGTGTATGTGTGCATGCGCGGGAGGGGGGGGGGAGGAAGATTATGTGTATGTCCAAAGGAAAAAGGGGATTGTGTATGGGTGGGTGAAAATAGGGGGAGGGGGAATTTGAAGGAACATCATCATTAAGGTATAAACTTTTTTTTTAACGTTTCCGGCGCCAGTGGCTATACGGTTTAAATGACAGGTTATTAAGTCTGATTTACCGATAACCTGGAGATCAGGGCTAAATTCCTGGCCTGGTACACTGAGGGTGTACATTTTCTAATTGTTAAATGGCGTACCACTATTCACACACGTAAATTTGGGGACGTTTATATTCTACCTTCCAACACTAATATATATTAGGCATACCGATATTGTTACTGAGATGTTAGAAGCACATTTAAATAACAGTTTTATTATAATGTTGAAATTAAAACAAGAAAAAGAAAAAATACTGATTAGTTAATACTTAAACATATCCTTATTTATTTAAATAATACTTAGCATTAGGTCTCACTAACCGTTCGGGTTATACGCTATTTATTTAAAGATGGGAGAGACAAATACGTCGAAACAAGGATTTTGCTACAAATATTAACCATTCTGAAAATTTAAACTGGTTCCAAAATAAAATATTATCTGTGATTATGCAACACAATCAAGTTTTTACGGTAAAGGACTTTTAGATAACACAAACTCATTTTTGTTGCCAAAATTGGTAACATCTTACTATCTGTTCGTGTTATTTCATTGATATTGAAATCTATAAAAAAAAAAGTGACCATTTTACCACAACCTGATGCATGGATACGTTAAAATAGAAATAGTAGTTATTCAAACTGATAAGATTCTTAATAAAAAAACTATACCAACTGATAGAACATGATCCGTATTTTTGTAACTACTTCTCTGGTACTTATTAGAAATATTTTAAGCCATTCAAATGAATAATTTCTAAATAAAAATAAACTTGTTATTATGCTCAAATATTTGAATGGTAAATAAATTGTGTTTAGTTAAAAACCAACAAAGTTGACTTTTTTATGATGGTCGAGTGTGGATAAAATGCGTACGAAATTCAAAAGTTCTATAACTTTTTGAAATGAGTGTATAATAATTATAATTTTGAAGGGAATATGTTATTGGGACTTATAATATTATATAAAGAGAGAGAGCGCTAAGTGATTGATATATCTCTGCTCACCAAAATTCAAATGGCTTTTAACGAATTCATATAATCGTTTTATCTTTAGATTTCCATGAATTTTTAAAATAAATATTACACATAAATGTATTCACTGAGGCCATGCAACTTTAATAAACCCCGCTTCGATGACCACATGGCTTAACGTACTACTCTTGTTGTAGACTAGACCGTTGATAACGGGGATATCTAGGTTCGAATCTAAGTCAAGTGTAAGGGTGAGTTTCAAAACTGTTTGCTACTCTTCCTTCATGCAAATGCAGGTACATTTACTCTAAATATAACCTTCCTAATCCCTAGAACCATTAGAATAATTAGTA
This sequence comes from Timema poppense, assembly GCA_902141375.1. Classification (NCBI taxonomy): domain Eukaryota; kingdom Metazoa; phylum Arthropoda; class Insecta; order Phasmatodea; family Timematidae; genus Timema; species Timema poppense. Next base: position 31,377 of record CABFOV010000376.1, read on the forward strand.
CATAAACGTATTACCCGAACGGGTAGTAAGACACGGTGCTAAAAAAAACTTGAATAAACTAACTTTTTTATTTTCTACAGTATGTTAAGCTGCATGACACTAGCCAGCTATTATTCATGTCAACAATAGCGCTACGAGTGTTCTGGGTTGGAAAACTCGACAGTCATAACGCTTCAAAGTAATCCAAAAGTCTTTTTTTTCTCAAATTTCAAAGCCAGAAACTCACTCAAACGTTCTCAAATATTTTATTATGATAAAATATTTCTTTGATCTAGACACAAGAGTTGATTTATTGAGGTTCGTGTGCCATAAAACAACAATGCAAACTTTTCAAATGGAAGAGGCTCCGATAATCTTTTAAAGTATTTTATTTACTACAGGAACGCCGTTCCAATCTGTTCCAGTCCGTTTATAGCACTGAAAATTTTTGGGAGAGGTGGGGGGCAGTGTGGAAGTTTTCACCTAGTTTTTTTTCCTTCTTTTTCTTATCGTGAAATGTTAATCCAATCATTGCCGTTTGATAAAATGCAATGCAAAAGGGGTTGCATTGCTGTACAAATATTGTCTAACCAGGCATTTTTTAGGCGGCCAAGTCATTTTAGCAATTATATCTCAATAAATTGTTAACTTACTAATTACAACAACAATTACAGCAAAAAGTATTATCTTTAATTTTAAACCTAAAATCTTAGCAATCAATTTTGCATTGCTACTATATGTATTTTATATTGAGGTCCAACTTTCATAAAAAGAGTCTTATCTGACTGATATAATGGTTACAAGATACACTTTTACGTATTAATATGTTAGACCATGTGACCTGCAACTTCCACTTTATCTACACCTATAAAAAACAATAAAATAGTAAAATACTATCAGGTTTGATTTTAAATGAATATGGTTTTATTTTTAAAGGCCCCCTCCTTTGAAATTTGGCCTTTAACTATGTTTTGGTTTCGATGCCACTGAATCAAATTATACTTGATGTCAAACTTCATTGTGTAGAAGCATATTTTGTTTACGTCTAGTAAATGTTTTAATAGATTAGAAAGCTTCTTCAGTGGCCGCATGGTCTAAGGAGTCACGCTCTTGTTAGACTATAATGTCAATGACAGGGAGATAGGGGTTCGAATCCCTGTCGGGTGTACTGAGGGTGGTTTTACAAAAAAAAAATCATCTTCCTCTACGCAAATACTGGTATGGTTCCTCTAAAATTCAACCTTCTTCATACCTAGCTCATTAGATTAATCATTATTTTTGCGTATAACCTGAACCGGTAGTAATACGCGTTGCTAAAACAAATAGACTCCAAACATACATATTTTTAATGGTGTTCAAATAATATTTCAAAATTACAAGTTTCTGTTATAGCCACTAATTTTAGCTAATACTAAAAGGCAAAAAACGTCCAAACAATTTTTTTTTCATACTTTCGCACAAATATGTACACAGCATGAAGCATTTATCATAGATAATTGAATGGTGCAGCATTCTATCGATCACAGCAAACAGCTTAAAAGCTACCCCCTGCTTTTTTGTTTTTTTTAACCTTCTGCAAACCACGATATATTTAGAGTTGCATGCACGAACACGAACAATAAAATAAAAAATAAACAATTCGCACTGCTGCCCGAATCCATGTTTCTGGTCATCCGATGGCATCAAATTTTCTGTGATCGTGTGATGCAGGATTACTAACGCGAGAGGGAGGTGGGAGATTTTAGGGATAGGAAAGGGTTTTGGGGG
>CABFOV010000376.1:35306-53610 GCA_902141375.1 Timema poppense
CCCCCCCCCCCCCCATCGGAGAGTGCTATCCTATTCCAGGATCACGATAAACTTAACGCCCAATCGACGTAAATAAACTAGTGTGTGATCAGGATTCACGTAACAATTCGAGCAAAAAAACAAACAAACAGAAAATGAATTTGGACTACTTGGAAAAATAAAATTGTTCACTAAAATGAAACTTGGGCATTTAGGGCTGATTAGGCTGCAAGTACTTGCAATATAAGCTTTACTGGATAAACAACATAAAATGAAACAAGAGGCTACGATGCTTTAGAGTCGGTGAGACGTGGACAAACTATTCTGAAGAAGTGGTCTGAATACGATAAACATACAAATGAAGCACTAAATAGCCGTGTTGACGTGGCTCGTAACATGATTGTCTAGCTTGAACACGTGGTACCCTTTACTCAACGTCCACGTAAAGTTAAAGTTCTCCCCCGGACCACGCTCAAGTTAAGTGAACATGAATTTAACTGTATCGTGATGGCTTCCTTTTAAAAATAAGAGGAAAGCCTTTAAGTTATATTAAATTACGTGAACATTAAGTGAGCTTTATGTGAACATTAAGTTGATAGTGATCCCGGCATCAGACCATCCGACCACCAAAGTTGAAAAAAAAATATCTGAATCCCGGATGGATTATTAAATAACACGTATTAATAGAACTTTATTAAGAATTTTAGAATTGAATCCATACATAGTACACATTATTTCCATCTCGTAAATTATGTGTGTTAAGACATTGTATTATTACTTGGAACTACTTATCAAAAAAACCCATAACTTCACATTATCTTGGTTGAGTCACAGAAAGGTTAGGTTAAGATGTAGCATGCCAGTTATATAATATGACATCTACAATTAAACTTCCAATAAGACAATTAAAACAAGATAACAAGTACTAATCTATTCCAATAAGATGTGGCAGATATTGACTCACTGTGAATTGATGCTGCCGGGAAACGCCCAAGCATCGAGGGAGATTGCCCCATCGAACCATACCGGCACCGCGAGCATTTTCACGTCTTGATCGAAGGGCACACATCGAAGAAAAGAATGATAATTGTCTCTGCTCGCCACACCTTCTGACAGTGCTAGTGATAAAGTGAAGCAATTCTACAACTATAACCCCCCTTTTTCCCTTGGATCTCCTGATGTAGTCTAATTTCGAGGCAGTTCTGTTGCTATATAACGGATTCCCTGTGACTCGCATTTTTGTATTCCATTGTATTTATTCACCGTAAGAAGAATTACGACGTAAAAACTTCAGCATCGAAGACTACTGGTGGCCACGACGGGTCAGGTGTCGATATCACCACCACGTCGCAGAGGAAGCCTCTTTGTAGACTTTAACTATCTGTATCTTCTATTTATAATCTTCCTTGGATTCTAAGCTCAGTTTCTATGTCCATCAGACATAGTTTCATGTATCAGAATGTCTTGTTTTATTTCAATGTCTATCGGACATTGGGTATCGTGTCATAATATATGACGTCGTTTTCTATGGCCATCAGACATAGTTTCGTGTATTAGAATGTCTTGTTTCATTTTATATGTCGAACAGACATAGTGTATTGTGTTAGAAGGTCTGAGTTATTTTCTATGCCCCTATCGGACATAGTTTCTTGGGTCAGATAGTCTGGTGGTTATTTCGCTATTCCCATAAGAAGTTTAGATACGTAGGCTTTGTGCTCTACATATGTATAGGACAAGGTGATTGTGTATTCTGAGTCCATGAATTTGATTTCCTTTACTAAGTTTTTAAGACTTGTTATATTTTTATGACACCTTAAACGATATGATCACGTTTAGGATCTCTTTATGGCTACAACATATCATCTAACACACTCTTCTTGGACCTAGTTAAGTCAGTGATTGATTGCAGTCCCGATTGCGCCCTTTTTTTTTGTAACTATTTACGGTGCGCTGCGTATAACCCGAACGGGTAGTAAGACGCGGTGCTAATAATAATAATATTTACGGTGCGCAATCTGTGGGAGCACTACAAGATTGATGCCAGGCCTCCACCGTGGTTCGGATTCCACGTTAAACTGTAGGTCCTCCATTTCATCTCACAATCACCCTAACATTACAATATAACCCGAACGGGTAGTAAGAAGCGGTGCTAATAATAATAATAATAATAATAATAATAATAATAATAATAATAATAATAAGTAGTGGCCCACGGAGATAATGCTTTGTTCCGGCCCATTCAGGCGTCATATGTATCCAAGTGTTCAAAGATAGTTTGTACTAGCTATTGTATACCCTAGTAATGGGTAAATGTATAAATTTATTATTGATTGTTCTGGCAGTACTCATTTAGGAAATTATCGGCCATAGTAAAATACTGTGTAGATGCCCAATTGTTAGCCATCTATTATTTGTAAAATGGAAGCTACTCTTATAGGGTATTAATCTTAGGTTTTTCGTAACTCTCCACGAGGGTTAATACAAGCTAGCGAGCTTAAATAATATTCTTATTAACTCTAAAAACATAGGATTTGATGCTATGTGTGTTTCTATTTTCAATTGTGTCACTATCATTATTATTATTATTATTATTAGCACCGCGTCTTACTACCCGTTCGGGTTATACGCTCTTACGCTTATGTGTAATGGTAGGGTGATTGTGAGATGAAAATGAAGGACCTACAGTTTAACGTGGAATCCGAACCACGGTGGAGGCCTGGCATTCCTCACATTCACAAGATGCCTTGTCAGAGGTGAAGGAAGGGTTTGGTAATCAGAAAAAGCTTTGCCGGGACGGAGGATCGAACCCCGGCCGCCAGCATAGAAGTCTGACACCTTACCCCTAGACCACCAGGTCACCTGTGTCACTATCATTCATGATTAGACCTCTCAGGTATTAGTCGGGTAATAGCCTGCCTAAATTGTCTTTATGTATATTGCCTAAAACTGAATTCCTTTTTTAATGTTACAAAGTTGTATCAGACGCTCCTTCGTTTGAGTAAGATCAAATATCACTATTTCTAGAGTTATTAAACTAAACGAAATGTTCTATCTAACTTCTGTCGTCTCCTTGTTTACAAAGTGTTAATATTCATTAGTCCAACCGTAAGCTCTTTACCTCTATAAAGGAATACAGTAATCATTAATTAATTGAATTAAAATCTTTTCACTCATATGTAATTCTATATATTTTTGTTTGCTTTCTCCTTCCCTATCCTTCATCAATTATTATAACTTATGTAATTATGTAATAGTAATCGTCTCTTTCTTTATATTATAGGAGAAGCGACGGTTCAAAGATAATTATACATACTTAAACTTTTACATCAAATATAAATATTGTCACACACGTATTAAAAAAAACTATGGTTAGCTTATTTTATTCTTTTAATCTAGCTTATCGATATTTAACAAAAACAAGATTTTAATTTTAATTTTGTATTACAAAATAAAGTTCAACATTTAATTTTTTATAAAATTTGATTTCGCACGTCCTCAAATCTCCACAACCTTTACAAGAAATAGGGAAATACCCATCTCAGTGGTCGAGTGGTCTAAGCTTAAAAGCAGTAGTTCTTAAATTATTGTTAGATGGTTCCCCTTGGTTATGACTAAAAGTATGTTGAACCCCTACGAATTACGCTAATGTGTAATGGTAGGGTGATTGTGAGATGAAATGAAGGACCTACAGTTTAACGTGAAATCCTAACCACGGTGGAAGGCCTGGCATTCCCCACATTCACAAGATGTCTTGTCAGAGGTGAAGTAAGGGTTTGGTAACCCTGTGTACTCTTTCTCCGCGTAAATACAGTTAACTTTTATTCTAAACTATATATTTCTCATTAAATTTGCGTAATTAATATGTATGCATATAACCCGGACGCGATAAAAAAAATAAAAATAGCGGAAGTTTCTTTCATTCCCCCAGAAATCTTAAATTTTGCTCCGCGAATCAAATTGAGTATTCCAACACGAACCGCGAGTTTTTAAACTTGAGGTTGGAAACTTTACGAAATGTAATTTCCAGCCGTATCAGAACATGGCGAAGATTTGCCGCTCCCAGTTTTCAGGGACATGACGGGGACACAATAGTAGAATACTCTGCGACGAGAATCAGAAGTTGGCAACAGTAGATGCAGTCGACAAAAAGAAACCAAAGGATCAGGACAATAGAGACAAGTGGAAAGAGAGAGAGAGAAGGGGAAAGCGGTGATTGAGAGTGATTTCCTCCAACAAGACTAATAGTTTGAAGGAACTGACTGGTTCAGCAGAGAACCACTGAGATCCAGTATTATACGATACCAGGGGAAAACAATGGGACACTAGAGAGGCTATTTGGCTCGGGAGATAGAAAAGGGGGAGAGGAGAGGAAATAAACTACAAAAAAACCTTAAAGAAGTCAAAAGAGCGGAGGTAAATAGTTGGCCTTAGAACCTTGTAGGGAACATAGAACACACAATTCGTTATTAGACTCTACTACAGAAAATTACAGCAAGGTCAGTCATTTTTTTATGTCTAGTTGAATATGTAGAATTTTATTCTCAAAGTGCTGAGACGCGTTGCTGACGTTCGAAAATTCCGTGTTATTTAAGTAGTTTATTACTTATAAATATTGTTCAAGCCAAAACGGAACTGTAAAACTATAAACATGTATATTTATAGGAATAGAAACCATGCATTTTATGTTTTAGGTTTTTATTTTTTTATTAAAAGATATAACTATCTCGAAATGTACACTTTTGAAATATTAAAAAAGAAACATGAATATAGCTCATCTCAAAATAAATGAGCACATTTTTAATATATTCAAAAAAGTAAACTTTAGGAGTATTGAGTATTGTTTTATTGATTTTGATGTTTCAAAACTGACACGCCCATAAGAAATAGAATGGTGTGAGAATATTTCCCTTCAGACAGGCAGAACCCTTAAATAACAGTTTGAATTCGTTAGAGTGTACTTTTTCCCGGTGTGAACAATTGTAGTTTATAACATAAGTTACAGAAGCCATCCTTACAAGTAAGATCACGGTAGGGGGAGTAGTGACAATTGGCTATTTTCAAATATTTCTTAAAAATCCTCGTCTCTTAGTCAATTCTTCTAATCTTGGCAAATAGTCTTAAAGGCGTTTGAGAGAGTCAAACCCATGTGCATATTATATGAAAATCCCGTGCTAAGGCGGGAGTGTAGCGAACGCGAGTTAAGAACAGTGTTTTTGTAGTTTTTATAGACCAACTTTTTTTGGCCATAATAAATTAAATATGGCCCCAGTAATAACATAGAATTTAATTTCCTTCACATGAGGAGAGTTTTCACGGTTGACCCTGGTATCGATGTTAACGAAATGTTTATGACCGAGATGATACCAGAGCTCTGTTTGGTAACGCTTTTCTTGACCAGACTAAACAGTATGGTTACGAACAAAGAGTCGAGAATATATGCGCCAATTTCAAAACAGCATCACTTTTATGTTAGATTTAAACGAGTATAACTTCGTAGTCAATGGATTTTAAGTTTAAAAAAAAATTAAAATGGACAACAGTTACTAGCTAGTAATCCGTTACAGTAAGTACTTAAAAACCGTTTAACTGTGGATAAAAGAGAGTACTATATTATCTACGTACCAATCGCACCAATCTAACTATGAATAAAATTAAAAAGGTCATTTTCCGTCGATTTGCAGTACATGTAGTAAGATTACATACATTCACCTACCAGCTGTTTGATATACTTCACCCCAAACGCCATTTTTGTTTAAGAAAAACATCTCAAAATCATTTTTGCACTCTACCTTGGTCAGAACCATTTGGTCGAGAACACTCGATACCAAGACGTAACCAAGTCAATCGCCAAAACTTGCCTATGGTGTTATCAACAGTTCTCTAATATCTGCCATGAGCATAATGGCATTAGATGAGAAACTTTTGAAATTAAGGGAAAAGGTAATCATTCAATTCCAGGACACCCTCGGCAGATATTCAAGAACTGTTGATATCTGTTTCTACTGGAGAAAAATTTTATCTACTTTGGCAAAAAGAAATTCGGATTAAAGAACAAGCAAAAATAATACCCTTAAAGCTATCTCCCTACACTCCCACCTTAAGTTCAATGGCGTATGTCTATATGTTCCTCGGTTCAAATCCACTCTCCGGGACTGAAACATTAAACCCTTCCCTCACCATCAATTTGACCATCCACGCACACCCTAGCGTATTGAGAGAAAATTGGAGATATAGTGAGTGTGTGTGTGTGTGTGTGATGAATTAACTTCAAAGAATCTATCCTTCCTATAATGAGGTTAGTCTCAGTATAAATATATTTAAACACAACCGAGTGGCCTCTAAGGTAAATGGTTGGCAACTTGTAAAGCTCATTGGGTGTATGTTTAGAAGGAAGGGGTTAAAAGAAGAAGGGTGAGGTAAGCCCACCCGGGACAAAGATGGCGACGGTCACGCTTGCGACCTGGTCGCAGTAGTGTATTACATTGATCCTTATGAGGGTGGCCACACTTGGCGACCAGCGACAGCGACAGATTTTAAAAACGCTTTCGTGAGCGTTTTCAGGTCGCAACGACAAATACGCTCGCCTTTATTTCTTATGGAGGTGGCCACACTTGCGTTCTTGTCGCGAGAACACTGGACACTTGTGTGGGATTTGCTTGCGTCATCCCAGGTTAAAATGTCGACCGATAAGGTGCTTGGGACCACATATCACTCCTCCACTAAGCATTTTCACTAACTTTCTTGCAAACCGCCCAGTGTTTCCCGGCCGTCTGGAGTTTGACACTCGGTAGGATACGGTACTTAGCAATGTTTGATACCGAGCTATTTATAAATGATCACCACTGTGGAATCCGAAACATCGAGACTACGCAAACAAGGTATGTTAAATCCAAGCTCTGGATAAAGGTTGCAGTTGCAGCATTGGAGGGTTGGAATGAATTAAACAATGAAGAAAGAAATTAACAAGGTAAGAACTTCTTAATTAGCATACATAAAATAATAAAATCAGACCATATGCATTATACAAACTAACAATAGATTGAAATTCTTGGCAAGGGCTTGGAGTGCAAAGGTTGTTTACAATCATAGTAATTAATTCCACTTTGTAAATTTTTTTTTTTAAATACTGTGAACATAGCTATAAATTTCATTCTATACGTGACACCGAAAACATTATAATTAAATAGGGGTGTGTTCTCAGGTTTTTTACAAGTCTGCCCATAAGTAAGTATCTGCATATTAATGGGGTGGACACCGTATTATATATATTTACGTTTCTTCTTCATATAACTACATACTACTATGGCTAATGACACGTCTTCACGCCTTGGTGCCATAAACTGGTCATAAAACGCGGCGACCAGGTCGCAAGCGTGGCCGTAGGCTCAGTCATTGAGATTTAGGGATTATTTCATTACGTGGGACGTGGGAGTATAATATAATTTGAAACAGAGACTAGAAATTTCAACCAAATTGTAGTAAGAAAGAGGTCCTTTTGGGGTGACCAGCTTGGTGAAAACAGTTGAAGCAACTGGCATCAATAGGAATGATTGTCTCGTAACTTTTGTAGCCCCAACACACACACACACTCACACACAGATAAAGAGAGAGAGAGTTCGAAGTGTTGTGTCCTGGTGTTGGGGCCCTACTCGGAAACGGGAGGGAGGGAGGTTTGAAAGAAGGAATTGTTTGAAAGCAAGGGCGGCTGCTTTACAGGCGATTTGTCAAGTCAGGGGATAAAAGGGGTGTAGGGGGAGCGGGGTAAAAGCGAGGGATTGTGTGCGAGAAGGAATATAAAAAATAGCGTGGAAAATACTGAGAATGTATTGTGATTTATGTCTCTTTGTTTCAATTCGAAATAAACTATATTGTTTCACAAAGTGTCTTTATTTTGCTATCGCATAGTTTCAATAATTTTATATAGCATTGAAATGGGTACTAATTAATGTTAAAATGTTATTATTTATGTGGAAAATCAAATATATTGTAAAATATTTAATAATATTGATAAATAGTTAGTGGATACTTTCTAATCACAGGTGTACGCATATAGGCAAACAACTCTAAGACAGCTCATCTAATAGTACACATCCAGCCTTAGTATTATACAATATGTACTGTACACAGGTACATTGTGGTCCAAATGCGTTGCTTCCATTCAAAGAAACTACCCTTAGATGTGCAGTCAACACCCCTAGCACACCTTTCACGGATACAGGAGAATATAATTAATTCAAATTAAGCCTTACTTTCATCACAAAGATGAGTTTCCTTTTGAGTACAAACTAGAATATACCGGCAGCTTATGTGCGTGCGATGTTATTCTTAGAAGAATTTTATGAGATTCCCTTCGTGTAAGGTAAATACTCTGAAAACTTGTGAGCTTTAGTATAACATAAGTTTCATAATATTATCCTCCTGCTTTATGATCTTAAACACAGAGCTTTGTCTTCAAAGGAACGTACGAATATTTTACTACTTCAAAATTAACGAATATAGTTCTAAGGAAACAGGTAAAATAAAAATAGGTAAGATGGAGAGATACTTTTGTAAATAGAACCAAACACCCCAGTGAGTTGTATACGACAAGGGAACAAACTACAACCTCCCGGTGACTATGGTATTCACCAGCGGCGTGTTGTAAAAAGTTGCCAGAGCAAGCAGATCTTGTTGAAACTGTACCTGTGATAGCATCTGCCCTAATTAGTCCTCAATAGATCAATAATAAATACACATATACAATATACACTTTACATGCAACTTTTTTTCCCCTGGCCAATAAGGGTCTAGTTAGTGTTGAAATATATTCTTATGTACATTTTAGCCTATTTTTGTTTAACCTTGGAATAAGCCACGACACGCCACTAATAAGCATTTCAGTAATACTTCAAGAGGTTTTATTTTTAAACATCTTATTAATACCACATCTTTCTTTAATTTAAGGTGGGAATGCAGGCACGTCGGGAAAATATCAGTGTTTTTTTTTTTTGCAGTTTTCATAGAAAACTTTTTTTGGTCGAAATAAATCAAATATTGCTTCAATTTAATATAGAATTTATTTTATTCACATGATGACCTCAACAGTTGTAGTATATCTGTCGTGATCATAGTGGCATTACCTAACACAGTTTTTAAATGAAAAGAAAAAGTTTTTAATGAAATTCCAGGACACCCTTGAAAGATATTCAGCCAATGTTAAGGTCACCATGTAAAGAAAATTAAATTTTATGTTTATATTGGAGTACAATTTATCTATTTTGGCCAAAAAAAAAGTTTTCTTATAAAACTGCAAGCACATTGGTCTTTTATCGCGTCCCCTAGACTCCCACCTCAAGGAAAAATGGTGACTTGCCACAAATTACTTTTAGAGGGTAAATCGTTCCCAAGCTACCATCTTATTGTTTGAGGGCAAAGCAGGAAGGAAACAACTCCACGACCCGAGGCAAAATACACACACACTGTCTCGAGTCAATCAGTATGGAGGTGAAACCATCAATCAGACGCGATTTTCCAAGGTCAAACAATACGCAGATGAATTAGTAATTCCTACTTGCGTTTTAGCTGTCACAAGAGATGCATGTGTTACGTCACACCAACTAGGTTTTTATCATAACATATCAAGGAGGCCCGCTTCGGTGGCCGCATGGTCTAACGCGCTACTCTCACAGTAGACTAGACTGCCGATGATGGGGAGTTTGAGGTTCGAATCCTGGTCGGGTGTATTGGGGGCGTTTTTTTCAAAATGGATTTCCTCTCTACCTCCACACTAATGTGGGTACACTTCCTCTAATTATAACCTTCCTAATCCCTAAAACCATTAGCGTAATTAGTACATAAGTGTATAACCCGAACGGGTATTAAGACACAGTACTATATATATATATATATTACGTATGAAATTATATTATTACATATGAAGCGAAGATTACATTAATATAAAATATATATATATATATATAGATTAATATATATATATACACATAGGAAATAGTGATCCATAATATGTTAACCAAAATTTAGTATATCATTAAATCAACTAAATTAATTATTAATATAATCTTCATTTCATATGTAATAATAAATAAACCCATCAAAACATCGGTAGGAAACAAAATTAACTGGTGCCCGAATACAAGATGATAACAATCCATGGGCAATTAACACACGTGTGTGTTGAGCAATAAAGGTGTATATTGAGCTGCTCGGGTTATGATGATATAGTTCAAACACATTTCGGGTAAGCCATACTTTTAAATATCAATAATAATAATAATAATTAATTATTTAAAACAGATGAACGTCTAAAATTAATTTCAGAGCTCTCGGGTTCGGCCCCCTCAACCCAAAATAATTCAGGTTCAACAAAATTAGCTATGTGAATCATTTGTTTCTGTTTGGATTTACTAATTACAAATATTTTTTAAAAAAACGTTTAAATAAACACAATTTTTATTAGAAAATGATAGATCAGTCATATAAATAAATACGGCCCCAAAATAGTTTGTATTGTGATTGGATCTGTGTTTTTACTGTTCCATATACACCTGATAGGATGCACTATGTGTATGTTATATATTTTATAACTTCTGGAAAAGTCCCAAACATAATACAGACATTCAACGAAATAAAAAATAAATTATAATTGAATAGTTAAAATCTTTAGCAAAAGCTAATAAAGTTTAGAAATACAATCCATAAGAGCGTATATTAATTTAATTGTTCCTCTCACTGTGACAATATAAAAATAATAATAATTTTAAAATTGATTCAAGCAAATATTTTTTACACTTAGCAAAAGTGACTTGTTCCTAATTTTATTTTCATCTTTAAACTTTACATAGATTGAAAATTTGACCTATTTATTATTACTTTATCCGTTCATAGTGGCTAAAAAAAATAATTAGGTTAAATTATTCAGAATATTTAATTAATAAAGGATATATAAACGATCATTAAATTATGTATACAATTTATTACAAACAGCATTGAGTAACCACCAAATTATTATATTATATTAATGTCATGTACCGGATTAACACTGGCATTAACGAATTTTCAAAATGATTACCATGTGAAAAACATAAAGTATATCTTGTTGATGAAACTTGATTTAGCGTTTGTCTACAGCACAAACTTTGGTTGATATTTTATGCTACTGACTATCTAGTACATAACCCCTTCCCAATTTGTCACTGTAGAATGGACCTAGGCCTCGAATGTAGACACTTGCCTAGAATATATCCCATCCCTTCCCTCTGTCTCCCCCCTCAAACCCACCCTTACCACTCGGCCGAACCGAAACAACTTGCCACGACGTTTGACAAATTTATCGTCCACCCAACCCACATATTGAACAAAAAAATATATATATATACACGCGCGCACATTCTAATAAAAGCTGTAAACATTATGAAAAAAATACATGGACCTATTTTCGAATACAATTTTGTGAAAAGAATTTTATTCGATACATCTCTTTTCTTTAGCCTTTTCCAATAATTCAAAGAATAGACTATTACGGTTTGTAGGCAAATAGGAGGAAATAGATCGACGCTGAAAATGTGGAAATAGAACGTCCTCCATTCATCATAAGAAATATATTGTAAGACATTCCCGAAAAAAAAAATTAGTCTTTGTTCACGCCCGTTGATAAAATAGGACATTTATAAAATTAGTCATTTTTAAAATTCCAGGCTGCCTCTTATGGTAGGTATCGCGCAATTCTTGTGACAGACAGACAGACAGACAGACAGACAAACTTTATTTTATAATATAGATACAATCCAAATTCTATGGAAGGAACGTTTTTGACAGTTCTAAAATTTCTAAAATAATTATCATACATATAAGTAAATGCAAATTCATGTGATACGCAACTAATTACCAAGTAGAATGTTATCAATATGGACCACAATAAACATGTTTTTTGATTTTTTTTAAGGTGTCTTCTCACCAAAATCTTACTATATTTAGTATTATTATTATTTGTTAAATCAATATATCCAGTAAAATATTGTATGACATTCGAAATTTATAATTGTTTTCTTGATTTAATAAATTGTCTAAGACGTCATTATATTTATCTTGGTTTATTATTTTTTAATACAATTTAATATTTTAGTTTACTTATTATTGTTAAATTTCTGAGTACATAATACTAATAACAATATCAAGAAAACAAAAATCATCCTCTGCAATATTGACTATGTTAAACTTTAAAAAAAAAAATTATTCCGGTGATTTGATTAAATCAACATAAATTTCCTCTTCTAGGATTTGTTGAAAAGAGGTTATCCTTTTTTTTATCTTATTTTCCGCGTACGTCAACCAAAAATGTGTTTACTTCCCCGAACTGTTCTGGAAGTTTCGCAGATAAACATCTTAAAACCATGAGGATGAATAATAAATAAGCACTTGACATACATATTTCTTCATTCCTTCTTTAATAAATACAGGAAAGAAAATTAATCAAGATAATTTAAATATCTCAATGAAGAGACAGAGGCACGAAAAGGTAGAGAGAGAGACAGGAATATGTCCACAACCAGAGGAAGAAAATAGATATGGTAATTCTTTTTGGGAGGCTGAAGGGAAGGGGGAGATATTTTAGTTGATTTGACAAGTTTTTGAATATAACACCCTATACAATAATGAAGACTATACTGTGTAAGCAATTTGAGACATGAGGATGCATCCTTACACTTCATTATATCTAATATTATATTAAGGAATATATTTTTAAATACAGCGATATTTGAGAGGAATTAAAAAAATCGTTGATTATAATAATGTACAAAACTAGTATGATTTTTGTAGGAAGAACAGTAGAAGTTAGTTACTAAAGTTACTAAAACAATGTTAATATATTCATACATCAAGCCATGTTATCTGCGAATGTCACTTTTTATAGATATTTTCAATACCTATAAAATAACACAAATAAAATGTAATATGTTATCAGTGTTGGCCGCAAAGAAATAGGTTTGAATTTTCTCTACTGTTCTTCCAATCAAAATCAGGGTATAGCTCTATTTGATCTAATTCCCTTATAAAAAATTATTGTCAATCAAATGTTTGAAATTGTGAGTTACATACCTTGTATTCATCACGAGACATTGTTAGGGATATCAAATCTCGCAGGTTACGGTGCGAAGGACATTCAGCGTGAATGGAAGAATCTAGAACCGCGTTCAAGGAGGTTGACTGACAAACCCAATGGGAAGACCTAGAAGCAGATGGGCAGGATAACATTAGAACGTACCTGAAATAGATAGTGTGTTATGAGGTGGACTGGATAGAACTGACTAGTTCAAGACAGGGATAGTTGGCGGGCTTTGGTAAGTGCGGTAGTGAAATTTAGAGCTCTTAAGGGCAAGTAGGTAATCAAATTTGTAATCATTCTTTAAGTTAATAATATTAGCCTGAATACATTCAAATTATTACTATATTTTTACTATTTTTTAAGATACCTGCATGTGTGATTCAATAAAATGTTTAGCTAATTTCAAATATTGGACTTTTTAAACAGAAACCAAACTCACAAGTAATCATAAAATATTACTTCTACCTTTTACATATATTTTTTCGGGAACTAACATAGGCCAGTTTTACTTTTAAATGATGAAAATGGCAAATATGAAGTTGAAAAAAACTTTCAAATAATACTAAATTATCTTATTATTTTCATTGTGACTCTTAAAGAGTTATTTTTGTTCAATGGAGGCAATATCTATTATTCTTACTAACTAATTTACTTTGATCTACAAACTGTTTAATTGTATGTAAAACATTTAAAATGTGTTAGATATAGCTTTACAGACCTATTTTTACAGTAATACAATCTAAATTACAGATTTATTTATGCTATAGAGACATATTTATACTTTTTTTCCTCCATTTTGAAGTGGATCGTAACTTTAAATAACAAACCGCTTATTAAATCACGCGATATTTCAGAATGGGTGTAATGCAACTCATTGCACAGGTAGGTGACCCCCTTAAGTCAAAAATCAACCCTACAACACAAAATCTAACGTCACAAAAGTCCAGTAATTAATGATTTGATATAAATCTTGCAGTACAATAGTCAAGGTTCATAAAAGAAAAACGGGTCAAGGTCTCATTTTAAACGAGAATAATTTTGTATACTTTGAAGAACATATACATTGCAATTTTTGCTGTAACACGTATGGTAACGTTCTGGTATGAAGTAAAGTATGTGACAGGTAAAAAGTTACTAAAACTGTCTTCGCATATTCATACGTTTTCAAGTATTTCATAGCTATCACTTTCAATAAGTAGTACCAATATCAGTACCAGTAAAATATTACTAATAATATGAAATACAATAAATATTATCATATTTGCCCTATAAAAATATATTTGTATTTTTACTACTAATGTCCTACAATATATTAAAAGCTTCTGTTTATTAATCCAGTACTTATAGAATATTATATCTAGCTTGAAAATTTGACCTTTGTCTCTTTCTATAAAAACACTTGGTCCTCCTTTAATACAAAACACACCTTCGGAAAAAATCAAATTGGTGTGAGCATGTATTTTGTGAGCTCAATCTATTTGAGTAATTCACCAATACAAACACTCTTCAGAACAAAATGTCCTAATAATACAACTATTATAAACATATAAATACATTTAATTTAAAAGCAATATCATGCAAAAAATAAAGATTAAAATATGATTACCTTACTCATAAATTTAATGACATATATAAAGGTTAAAAGCCATACCATTAATTCCAGTAAGGTTTCAACCTGCAATACAGTAGGTATATTTACTCTAACAAGAGTACATCTAGCTCTGCCGTCATTGTCTTCTTATTACACTAAGGCTATATATAGTCATACAGTATGTGTCTCTTTATTCCACTAAAACCACATCTGTGTCTGCACTAATTACCTGGATATTCCATCAAGGACTCATCTGTGCCTACAGTAATCGTCTATTACATCAAGGCTACATCTGTATCTGCAGTGATT
Organism: Timema poppense; assembly: GCA_902141375.1. Classification (NCBI taxonomy): domain Eukaryota; kingdom Metazoa; phylum Arthropoda; class Insecta; order Phasmatodea; family Timematidae; genus Timema; species Timema poppense. Next base: position 50,288 of record CABFOV010000376.1, read on the forward strand.
GTCTGTCTATTCAACAAAGGTCACATCTAGCTTTAAAGTGACTATTTGTATATTCCACCAAGGCTACATCCATCCCTGGAATAATTGTCTGTTTATTCCACCAAGACCACATCTGACCCTGCAGTAATGGTATGCCCATTCCACCAAGGCTACATCCATCCCTGGAATAATTGTTTGTTTATTCCACCAAGGCCACACCTAGCCCTGCAGTAATGGTATGCCCATTCCACCAAGGCTACATCCATCCCTGAAGTAATTGTCTTCTTTCAACCAAGGCAAAATCTGGCATTGTCACTAGAAGCTTGGTGGCTACAGGGAAACACCGCCATTCCATACAAAGACAAGGGTAGAGTGAAAAACAGTAATGTTCGAGAGAAGCGTAAATAGAGGGAATGGGGGCTTGAAAGGAATAAAAAAAGGGGAGTTGAAAGAGAAATCTTTTTGATTTCAGTAAAAGGTGAGAAAGCTGCAGACTATATTTTACAAGGATAAAAGAGGTCAGAAGAAGAGAAGAGGGTGATATTGGTAAAAGTATGGTAGATGAGAAGAACTCTTTTGAAGCAAAGATTTTTGACAGCGACATTTCTACCCCCTCACACTTATACGTTTCATGTTTTGTCGCCAGGGAAACCTGTAAAGGCTGCACGGGGTTTTTGTTGGAGTATTCTAGAGAGCGGTAGACGCCAAATATTCAGAGTAAAGAAATGGCGAGATTTAAATAAGCTTGCTTGTGGCATCATGATCTATGAAGTGTTATATTCAATAATGTAACTCAAAATTAAATGTACGCTGTGACTTTCTTTTTTAATTTCTCATATAGAAAAATATGTTGTTTGACACCACATCTTAGTATTGGTTTGAGGTTAGATGCATATATTTACCACGCTAATGGAATACTAATAACTTAGGTAGAGTCTTAGAGGTAATGTACCCACATTTGCGTGAAGAGCACGTGGAAAAATATTTAGGAAAAAACACCCTAATTACACACCAACTGGGATTCTAGCCCCGATTTACCCGTCAATAAAAAACCGGTATAACACGAGAGTGACGCGTTACACCAGATAATCATATATTTACGTGTATAGAGGTAGTATTGCTATCGTGGACTTCTTTATCAAAAGATAATGATAGAATCACATCAAACGTCACAATCTATGCTCAAAAATTTGGATGTTAAAGGGTGTTAGAATCGTCTCTGTCTTCATGTCTGTCCGTCTGTACATTTCTCTGCATGTTTGTCAGTACCTGGAACTACACCCAATATCATATTTGAGGGAACTGCATGGAGAAAAGCTTTATCTTCTCTCTCTTTCTCTCTTGGTTAACTGTTGCAAGATCTCCTCGCTTTCAGTTATGTTTGTTCTGTGGTAGGAAGGAGCTACTGACAACATCGACGAACCATCGTTGCAAAACTTGTCTTATATTTAAGGGAAGATTGACCACATAAACACAGGTGAATAACAACACTGTTTCTCAAACGTAGCCATTCGGTTCCTTCAGAGTTAGTACTTAGTTTACAGCTGAAACGAATGTATGAATTCCGTTCAAACCATATCATATTTAGATGTTAAATGATCATAACTTGATAAAATATCGTGATAATGATTCTAGCCCACAAATATAAGGTATTTTACTGATGACTATTTCCAAAAATTCAAACAATTTTATGAAAAGGAATCCAACGATTATGTTTAAAATGCATATATGGTTGATGTTTTGCATGATAAACAAAACTACATACTTGTTTATGGGATAAAAATCAATTTAAGTGATAAAATAGCGTTTCAATTACAAACTAAAAAGTAATGTTTAAACATTCCAAAGGTTAATATTAAAACTAGACATTAACAATAAATTATATGTGAGCAAAATGAAAGTTTTGTAAGTATAAGTTACAAAAGTTGGTTAAGGTGTTGTGTATGTGTATATATGTGTGTATATATGTGTGTGTGTGTGTGTGTGTGTGTGTGTGTGTGCGTGCGTGTGTGCGTGTGCGCGCGCTTGAACAAAGTGCGTTGTGTTTTGTCCCCTATCTCATACAGTTTGGAAAACCTCATCGCATAATTATTACTCTTCAAATCTGTTACTAGATAGCTTAGCATATTGAAATCACTCAATTTATAAAACATATTTTCGCGTTGATTTGCGTTGAATTTAAACACACAACCGCTATAATACACCTCAGTTTAAGCATAACGTAATTTATTTAACCATAGTTACCGTAGTGAAATAATGCAAGGATAACGCAAGGTAGGTTTATTACTTTACAGAGTAAACTAAGGGTACAGTTGTACATAAAATAATTCTTTTTGTGTTCGTGTATTGTGTATATAAAACAAATTTTCATTCAAATGAGCACACTTGATAGAAGTGGAATGTAAAACATACCAATTACTAAACCTCAGTGTGTGTGTGTTGGTTGCTATAATTTTAATTACACCCGCTTCGGTACCACATGGTCTAAGGCGTCACTCTTGCAGTAGATTATACTTCTGTTGAAGGGGAGATCTGGGTTCAAATCGTGGTCAGGTGGCCTGAGGTTGGTTTTTACTAAATGTTTTTTCCAAACACCCTCCACGCAAATTCATCTAAAATAGCCTTCATAATCCTTAGCACATCAATATAAATAGTACGCCTTATATGAGAATAGCTAAAACCTGTATTAAAATGCGGTGCTAAAATAAATAAAATAATGGGGATAAACAATTATTTATTCATATTATTCAATGCTAATGTGATTTAAATAGTATTATTGTAACATTACTTCAGCCGATTGAATGTTTAATTGTTTTATAAAGATATTTTTTTAAATTAAAAATATAATATTTTAGCCCGGTAAATGTTTTAAAAAAATGACATACTATTGACTTTTTAGCTCTTTTTTTAAAATTATTAACGTAATTTGTTATAAAAAATATGCTATATATATAAAATAAGCTATTCAGAACATCATATAAGTAACTTGAAATTCTGTCTCTATTTATGCTGAGGGGCTTGGATTGATTGACCTAATTTGGACCTTTATTGAACATGACACTATTTATTACCTCTATGATGACCCTATACTGCGAGCCATAGAAAATAAAGAGACGGAAAAAAAAATTACCAAGCGAACCTCTCACACATAAAATAACGAACATTAAATTTGACAAAGAGTGGCAATATTTTTGATGTGGCATTTTCTGGAAGTACTATCGCAATAAAAACTAATTGAACATTAGAAAATATAAACCATCTCCCAGGCTAGTTCCGTGAGTAACACCCATTTATCCAACATTTCGTTAACAAATTACAAAGAGCCCCCCCCTCCCACCCCCCCC
>CABFOV010000376.1:53811-64103 GCA_902141375.1 Timema poppense
CCCCCCCCACTCCATGAGAGACAATACACTAAGTTCATGGGCGTAACTAGGAGTTATTCGGACAAGCCTGATGGATGGATGCAACCCGCACCACACTGCTGGATAGATTTTTATTTTAGAGTAAAATGTGTACGTATATCAAGGGCCTTTTAGAAGGAGAAAAATAATGGTACGACATAATATTACAAACTTTCTCATATTATATAATTATTATAGCTTGAAAAAAAAAATTATTTGTGACCTGCTCTTAAATTATATTTATCCATACAAACTAACATATTCTTATTTATCATGAAACACTATTCACAGATATTTATTTTGAACTCAATCTTAAATGACATTGCAGAAAGATTTCAAATTTTCTAAACATTTTCAATAATAAACTACCCTTAAATAAATGTATTTTGTAAAACAAACAAACAATATTTATTTTGATATAAAATAGTCTCCAAATACCATTTTTTAACAAACTTGTTAAAATTATTTTTAAGAAATTTCATTTATGTTTTCAAAAATCAATCATCAAAATAAGAATTTTAAAAACAAATATTTTTATAACCTCTAAATATCAAATTTGAGCAAAATCCATCAAACCATTTCGGATCTGTCTTCAGGGACAAACATACACATAGACAAACAGACAGAAATGTTAAATCCACTTTTTTTTCTAGGCAAGGACACAAATAGAACGTAAATATTCATCATAATCTTGAGATATGGAAAAATCACTATTACACAACTTTTTCTTGATACGAGAAAGCCGGTGTAGACGGATTTTTCCTTAGCGATAAAAATCCGTAACACAACTTCCTTCGGAGGGGAAGTAAATCCATCGGTCCCATTGTCGATTGTGGCTTGTAAAAGAACCCTGAGAGGTATGTGGAAATATCTTACCTGACAAAATTGGTAGGGCCCTTCGTTCTAGCTCATAGAAATTATCGTGTTCTGATATAGTTAGTAGGTTCAAAAAAGGCACGTTAAATAGTTCAAATAAATAAATATGAGAAAGTAAAACAATATGATTTTGTACTCAACAATGGTAACATTTCCCTATATTATATATCAAATGTGACAGCTACCAAATATCATAACTTGACGTATGAATACGTGAAAGTATATCATCTAACAACTTTTTTAGGCTCTTCTGCTGAAAATTGGGCTGTACCATCACTTTGTTGTCAAACACGTTAATGAGTTTCTTTATTTTATTTCTATATTACAAAGTAAACTCTATGAAGTGTTTGTGTGTTGGGTGACAAATGAGGCACATTAGTGAATAGCTCGTATCGGTGGTCGCACAGTCTTAGGGAGCGATTTTTAACCTTTTCCAACTTGTGACACACAGAAAAGGGTGTTAAAATTTTCAAGGCACACCATCAGTTTTTTAAGGAGAGATATTTTTTTATCAAACACTAGTATCATGATTGTGTTTAAAATCTCAATATGTATATAATTCTTATAATTATATAATTAAAAAAATTTTACTTATTATTTTCCAATTTTTTCTTGATTCTTTTTGATCTTATGCCCAAACTCCCACGGCACACAAATTCGCGGCAGCACACAAAGCGTCGGTCTTAAGATGGACTGGATTGCAAACAACGGTGAAGGTCAAAGTTAGAATCCCGGGTTGGGTGAACTGGAAATATTTTTTCACATTCAATCCATTAGTGTGTTTATTTCATTAAATACTTATTAACGTGGTTGTATTTCCTTCAAAACTAGCTTAACCCTCCCTATTCATTAAACAAAATCATTATCTATTCTTGGTTCTAGACGTAACAATAAGAAAAATAATACCTAAATAAAATTATATAAGACCAATCACTAAAATCATGAACTTACTTTTTATTTACAGATTTTAAACTTTGGGGTACCCACAGGATCGAACTCCGGTCTTATAATCAAAGTAAAGTGTGGAATATTTGTATATTAATTAATGTTATTTAATTGTAGTATAACAAAAAAATTTTTGAAATTAAAAGCTTCTATTATCTCACTAATTTTCTAAATATAAAATAGTGTATTAATTGCATTTAACTTTGTAATTATTTCTGCCGACCAATCCACTCATCATCAAACGACACATACAATGTTCGTACAAAAACAAAGTAGCACGTGGAATTTTTGAAAGAATTAACATTTGATAACCAAATTACTCAATATCAATTTAACCTAAAATAAACTCATATATACATATTTTTGAGGTTTTTTAAAATTAGCAAAACAAAAATTGTAATCTCAATATAACTAAATGCTGACCTATTGGAGACGTTAGCAATGTTAACATTAACGACAGTGAATAATTTAATATGCTCACATGATTCAGTTGTCAGTATGAGGTTCGAATAACGGCTCAGGGTACTGGAATAAGCGTGAAGGGATGGGGTCCTCAGCAGTTCAGCATATTGCAAGAATGACGCCTCAAAACATTTTATCAGCAAAGAGGTTTAGAAGGAAGGGATGTATTTCATAGCACTTTTTTTTTTAAACGAATGAATGACATTTTTAAGATTCTTTTATTAATTTTTTTTTTCATAAGTAAATATTTTTAGATTTAAAATATGTGTTAATTAAGTATGAGTAATTTTTTAACCTGGTTAAACGTAACACAAGGTGTTGGACCATAACTTCTCCAGAATAAAAAAAAATACATTTAAGTAAATCAAAACTTAAATAGGTAAATGTTATCAGAACATTTTCGGGCGTGTATAGAACTCCCTGTGGAAATAATAATAATAATATTAAGAGAAGATTGGGAACTTGAGTCTTTCGGAGACAAAAGGGCGAATGTCACCGTCCCCTTCCAAAAGCAGTGGGTGTCGCGTCGCGGCCCCCAGAGTGAACAACAGCCCATCAATTACAGTCAGCCACTGCCTTGTGTAGTTTCCTCTCCATCGCCCGACTGCCTATTTGTGTGACGTCACCTAACAATGCCTGCAAGGGGTATGGGATTCGTGGAGAAGGGGGGGGGGTTATATGGGGCTGGGTGGTATTCTATTTGCTTTATTGCGCTACAAGGCCCACTTCCATTGTTACATTCCTGCGGCAGATTGCTCTGTGTGTGTACATGTATGTGTGTGTGTGTGTGTGTGTGTGTGTGTGTGTGTGTGTGGGGTAGTGTGTTATGCGTAATCCGATTTCAGTCTCTCTTCTTCCAGTCAGGAACAAATGAAGAGAGAGAACGGCATGCTGCTAAGGTTATTATGTCGGAGAGATATTTGAAGGAGCCGATTGGAAATGACAGGGCCAAAATATAGAAGAGGAGAGAGATTCCATGAAGAGAGAATGTGAACATCCGTTGAACAACTCCGATAGATGTTCCCACAGTGGAACTCGTACAGGATGGCCCTCTCATGGTCTGCTGGTTTATTAACTGCTTAGACTAACCACGTAACGATTTCTACACAAAGAGAGACGTGTATTTTAAAATGAGAAAAAAATAGTATAAAATGCTACCGTCTGAAAAGAATAAAACATTCCTTAGCAATTATATTTGAATGTTCCTAAAACTTGACATATCTGACAGCTAGAAAAAGCTACTATATGTATTTCTATGTATTCACACGTACTGTCATGTAATCTTTAGCTGTCACTTTTAATAGATATTATCAATAACTATAGAATAACAATACTAATATAGTAAAATATTATCATTAATCAATATTCACTGTAAAAAATATATTTGTATTTTCAAAAATTTGTTCTAAATATCCATTCGAAAAACAAATATCAAGGAATATGTTACATACAAATCCAGTTCTATTTTAATGAGATTTATTTTAAAATTTGTCCCAATCTAGCTTTTTTTAATATATATTTAACTAATAATATTGTCCTATATTGACAATTTTTTATGAGAACTGTTAGTTTGGTATGGTTAATTATTTTAAAATGGCAGACGTTTTGAACACAAACAAAAATCATAAATACTCTTATAACTACTTATAACTTAATGTATTTTGTTTGGAGCTAACATACGTTAGTTTTATTTTTAAATTAGTGAAAGTACCTGGCGTTCCCCGTGAGGTTTTTAATTAATTAAAAAATACCCAATCAACATTTTTAAATTCCGGCTTGAGGTGCACATGTTCATGTACAGGGGCTAATCATTTTTTTTTTTAATTAGACTTTTGTTTGCGGTAGATATCACGCAATGCTCATGATAGACTGATATAAAAGCAATATAGAAGAAGATTAAAGATTAAACAAATACACCAATGCCGTGTCGTGGACTATGACCAGGGTGATCAGGGCTTTTAAATACTGTATTTGCCACATGTCTCAAATATTTGGTCGCCATTTGACCAATCAAAAGCGTTGGCTCTTCTCCACACACCTCACAAGGTATTGACTTTTCGTTAATACCTGACCAACGAATGTTTTAATAAGGGATGATGATGAGGGTGACCTGGCGGTCTAGGGGTAAGGTGTCAGACTTTTGTGCTGGCGGCCGGGGTTCAATCCTCGGTCGTGGCAAAGATTTATCTGATTACCAAACCCTTCCTTCACCTCTGACAAGACATCTTGTGAATGTGGGGAATGCCAGGCCTCCATCGTGGTTCGGATTCTACGTTAAACTGTAGGTCCTTCATTTTATCTCACAATCACCCTACCATTACACATTAGCGTAAGTGCGTATAACCCGAACGGGTAGTAAGATGCGGTGCTAATAATAATAATAAGGGATGATAATTCAAAGATTCAGTTTAAACAAACTCTGCTTACCCTGGAAACACTCCACGCCACTAACACACACATATGTTTGTATTTAAAATATACATATGTGTGAAACCTATCAACTTAACACACACTTGACCCTCGGTACAACGGCGAGATAAAATTGTAAATATTGTTGATGAAATATAAACGTTGAATTTCGATTACCTGTTTAATGTTTATCGAATTATCTACGTATGTTATCTTAGACAACCGATCGTTTAAGCTGACAAACTTAATTGGAAGGGAGCTTGGCGGCTTAAGGTAAGATACACTAGCTCGAATCGGATGCATCGCACGCATCGAGGTGTGAAAAAAGTACTGATACTTTATTAATATCGATATTTTCATTTCGATACTTGTACTTTTTTACTCGATACTTTTTTACTCGATACTTTTTTCTGATACTTTTACTGATATTAGTACTCACACTTTGTTGTCGGATCGGTATCGAAAGGAGCAACTTTTTTGTTATCTTCACTCATGTTGGGATTAAAGTTTTACTAGATTGGACAACGGAGGAAGGATAAATGACGCTATTTCTAAATTCTCATTCATTTTCTGCATGACAAGCAAGAATATACTCTACCATCCAATCTCTTTTAGCTCATCATAATTCATATCTGTTTTTTCATATTGGTTTTATCAATACAGCCTGATAACTGACCGGGCAAGGCGACGCGACGTGGCGAATGGCGACCAGTCTACTACCCATTCCTTTATTATTATTAGCACCGTATCTTACTACACATTTGGGTTATACGCACTTACCATAATGTGTAATGGTAGGGTGATTGTGAGATGAAATGGAGCACCTACAGTTTAACGTGAGATCCAAACCACGGTGGAGACCTGGCATTTCTCACATTCACAAGATGTTTTGTCAGAGGTGAAGGAAGGGTTTGGTAATCAGATAAATCTGTGCCGTGACCGAGGATTGAACCCCGAGCCGCCAGCACAGAAGTCTGACACCTTACCCCTAGACCACCAGGTCACCACCTGAGGTAAACATTTGGTTCAATACGTCTTACTGTAATGTCTGTTCAGGACATCCTAAACGCTCGTTAACTAAGCTTAAGGACACACGACGACACTGATGGAGTGTAAAGAAACACACTATAAATTTCCTGGAGAGAGGATGTAAGTCCACCAAGGTTTATCTAAAAATCCACTAACGATGCATCCGACAATGCCATGAACGTAGACCTATAGAATCAGTCATCAATCTATCTCTGCGACCAAATCAAGTTGAAGTCATTATTTTTTTTCGCCGTGTCATAGTACCCGTTCGTGCTAAACGCATACATTAATTTCTTTAGATAGAGATGAATATGCTAAAGTTTTAAAATAAATGTAACCTCATTTTTGTGGAGCGAGGGTGGAATCCGTTAAAAAAAACCACTGAGTATACCCAATGGAATTCGAACCTCAATCTCCCCGTCATCGGGAGTCCTGTCAATTTCCAGAGAAATGCCTTAGTCCATTTGACCATTGAAGTGGGTACTAAACTAATGCATATTATTACGTGTTAAGTTAAATAATTTATCTAATCAAATTTATAAATCATTATCCAAATTAAAAACACGAATGAAGTGAACTTAAAATTTATAAAATATGTAGGAGTCTCTGAAGTTAAACAAACGAGCTTATTAAGTTCGTATTTCTGGAGATAACAAATATTTTCCACCTGTTCTACACAAGAGTTGGTATCCCCTAGCTACCCACAAATAGAATCGAGCCCCAGGGGGGCCCCGGATAGAGCGTTTCTGAACAGGAAGAGATCGATATGTCATTCATTGGACACTGCTCATCCTTCCTTCATTGAAGGAAAACCGAGAGCTGCTGCTCATTTTGATTCATAAGTAAACACGATCCACTTGAATGGTGACAGATCTCCTCTTTACCGATAAACCAGGAAACAGATTATACAAGGTCACATGACTGTTCCTGTCTCACCAACGCACCCGACTCTCACCCTGGAGGCTGCGATTCGACCCTTATATTGGTTGCTTGGATTTATATTTTAGTGATGGAAAGAGATGTCCCACAGTTTTCAAGACCCTCTTTGGTGGTCAAATGGTGACACGCATCACTCTCGCAATTGAATGGACTGATGATGATGGGGATATTGAATCACAGTAGGGTGTTTTTCTTAAATTGTTCTCCTCTCTCTCTCCACACAACTGCAGGTACACTTCACATAAATTCACCCTACCTCACCGCTATCACACTAGCGTAATTAGTATACATATGCGTGAAACCCGAACAGTTAGTAATACGCAGCCATAATTTATTTCAATACGACATCGTATCACGTCTACCTGCGTTATAGCACATCCGATGCCCTTTCTTTCACTCTCTCCCTCCCTTCCTCCCTTTCTCTCTCTCTCTCTCTCTCTCTCTCTCTCTCTCTCTATATATATATATATATATATATACATACATACATATATACGTGTGTGTGAAGCAAAGCTATATATTATACATCTCTTTGCTCCACACATCTGTTACCCTTATGATGTAGCTTAGCTGCCCAAATAGTGTATAGCCTGAATGGGTAGTAAGACGCGGTGCTAAATAATAACCTAGCCAAATCGTTCGGTGACTGAGTGGTTAGAGAAGTCAACCGGAAGCTTTGGGCAACCCTATTTTGATTCCGTGTTTATATGTCTGTTTGTATGCATCAAGTCTTGCTACCCATCCATGCTAACAGTAATTTATCTTTACTCCAATGAGATAAGGACGTGGAAGTCTAAATTAAGTGGAAATGTAGCTGAATTTTCTTGGATGTGGAGGTAGAGATTTGAAATCCTGACGGTTACATTAGGTGTTTTTATTTTAAATGATTTACCACCCTCCAGTCACGCTAATGTGAGTACACACTCTTTAAAATCCTACCTTCCTTATCCCTACCTCACTAGCGTAATTAACATGCATATAGATCGTATAGGTAGTAAGACATGTTGAAAAAATAGATTATGTATGTTTGTGAATTTAGCTATATCTATACCCTGATTTTGTAAGAAAACCTGTTCCGGAAGGCCTTATTTCGTACCAGAGTCCTACTGTACATTAGGATTTTGGTAATATAAAAAGCCTTCCAGAATAGACTTCCTTCTACCATTATGGAAGGTCTTTTATCTTACCAAAATAGCACAAAACAGTAGGACTCTGGTACGAGATAAGGCCTTTCAGAAAGGACCTCCTACCATTATGGAAGGTCTTTTGTCTTACCAAAATAGCACAAAACAGTAGGACTCTGGTACGAGATAAGGCCTTTCAGAACAGGCTTCATACCCAAATCATAGTTTAGTAGTTTTCTCAAACGAATAACAGGACTGACTGAAAAGACTACACGCATGCGTGCCACCGCCAAGCCAACCCCTGTAGAGGCCTAGCGCCGCGTCGCGCGTGTTTTGTCATGCGGTGACGGATGTTGCCGGGGTCCACAGGCTCACAAACACGGACATTTATCTTCTTCCCCCTGCCCCCCTCGTGTAAAAACCCAGCCCACCACAGGCTCACATTACCTCGCTTTTCAAGACGAGCTTCATTTCCATGGTCGGCCCTTCGCCCGAAAAGAGGAAGTTGACGAGATGAGATTCCCCCGACAACATCTATCCAGAGGAAAGAGGGGTTCACGGGAGGCCCGTAATCAGCCAATACTTCCATCTGCGTGGGTTTGTCCTCCCGGTTACCATGTGTCAAGTAAGAGATCGACTACAGGACACCCACTTCAGTAGCCACATGGTCTAGGGCGTCACTCTCGTATTAGCCTGGATTGTCGATGACGGGAAGATAGGGCTCTAATATTGGTCGGGTGCACTAAGGTTGGTTTTTATTAAATGGTTTTTCACTCTCTCCACGCAAATGTGGGTACACTTCCTATAAATTCTACCTTACTTATCCCTAACACCTTAGCGTAATTAGTACATAAACGTACATCATGAACGAGGAGTAAGACGAAATGTTTAAAAAAAATACAGGACCAACTTGTCGCAGTTTTGTCTAAAAATAGAAAAATGACACCCAAGCAGGAGTTTGAACCCTGGTCTTGCAGATTTACGCATCAACCTCTCTACCAACTGAACTATCCGGGCTTCCAAACTTGGCCGTGTGTCATTCAACTATATAGACCACCAATTGTACTGATGTAGTGGTATAGAGGAATCAAATTTGAAATTCTTGTTCAAAACTTTTTTATGTTCTCATATAAAAACAAATTATGGTAATTGTGAACCCTTAAGATTATGATGAGTATTTACGTTTTATAGGCCCCCGAGCCCAAAAAAGTGGATTTTACAATTCTGTCTGTCTGCCCTTAGGGTCTAATTTAAAATTTATATCCAGGAGATATTTTACATGGTAAATTATATTGTATGTTTAGTTTTTTAAATAAATTACTCTAAATGTAGTTTAATTTTGACAAATTTTGTAATTTTTTTAAAACTGGCTTTTAAGGTTTAGTAAAAAATGGGTATATGGGAATTGCTTTCCATGAAATATAAGATTATTTTTTTTGTAAATATAAATAATTTAAGTATAGTTTACAAATAACTCATTTTTGATTTTTGTATTTGAATGGTTTTAACTACTTTAAAAAAAATCTATATATGAATAGATTTTCTTGTGAATAACACGATGGTATGTTTGTTTTTCTAAGGAAAGCTTTATCAAGTAAAGTTTACTAAAAACCTATTTTTGAAAAGTTTGAACCATAACATAATAAACTTAGTTTATGAGAAAATTGATAAATACTTTTCATTGCGATGTATAAATAAATAATATGTTTTTAAATCTGAGGCTCTACGTGAAGGAATATGAACTTAGAATAAAATAATTGAAGTTAAAATTTAAAAATCAAATTCGAAGATTCTATTTGAAAAACCCCCAACAGAAATTGTAACATCTTTAGTTCAGTGTGAATCCGGCGAGCTAGTGGTGGGCGTCCAGCTCTCCGCTGAACGGAGTGTACCCGGGGTCCCGGCCGTGTGGTTGCCTCAGTATGTCTCTTCTAGCCCGAGGCCCGTCTCCTCGTAGATCCAATTACTGTCCCGTGACGTAATTAGTCCAATCTGGTCCAGAACTGCGACACCGCAGCCTGTGGGAGTACCACCCTCCCCTACCCTCAACCCCCCGGTATAAAAAAAAACCAAGTGGTCTCTGCACGGGTATCGTCAGATGAAACAGATATCACAGAAGAGACGGTGTCAGGAGTGAGGCGGGGATGAAGGAGGGGGTGGTCCTAGCTCGTCGTGACATGAGATATCGGGGGATACTTGCCACTTGCAAAGGGTTGGAGAAGGGAATTTCATTGGCTCAGTGTCGGCAGGGGTGAAAGAACTTTGGCGCTGTCACCTCCCCCAACCCTCTTTCTTTTCTTCAAATGCCTTTATTCCCTTACTACTTCAGTTTTTAGAATTTAATAACCACCTCCTATGGTCGAACGGTCTACGGCGTCATTCTCGTTGACTCTACTGCCGATAACAATGAGATCGTAGCTCAAATCCGGTAAGGTATACTAAGAATGTTTTTTCTACATGACTTTCTGCTCTCCCAAAACGCAAATGTGG
>CABFOV010000376.1:64337-83363 GCA_902141375.1 Timema poppense
GACTCCCGTGTTCAGGTGTCATTTTAAAACTAATTGGAATCCGGTGTCAGTGAGGGATGTCTCCGCAACATAAGATATTTCCATCTTCTTAAACATTAATGTTGTCATACTACCATTACACATGAGCGTAAGTGCGTATAAACCGAACGGGTAATAAGATACGGTGATGATGATAATAATAATAATAATAATACACGATAAATATAATCAACTCCCACTGGGATAAGCATTACAACTAAATTCTTCCCAATTAAAAGCGTGTATATGCTAAAGAAATGCATTAGTCACTTCATAATATGTTAAGTGTTATTTTGAGGCTGAAAGCACAGCCTATTAATTCAGTATAAAATATAAAGATTTTACTTCTATTGGGTTTATGAATGCTCACACCTATGCAAACGATATTTTATTCAACTTTAACCCATTAAATTGAATGCATAACTAGTGTGACTATCATATCAATTGATGAAAATATGTGTTAGTTATGTTAGGAGTCTAGGGGGCGCGATATAATGTCAGTGTTTTTGTAGGTTTTAACCCGCCTCAGTGGCATAGTTGGCTAACGCGCTTGTCGTGTTGAGCTGCTCGACTGCTGAGGACGGGAAGTTCGAGGTTCGAATCTTGGTCGGGTGAACTGGGGGTGGTTTTTCCTAAATGTTTTTCCACTCTCCCTTCACGCAAATGCGGGTTCACTTCCTCTAATACATTAGAGTGATTAGTACTTAAAAGCGTATAACCCGAACGGGTAGTAAGACGCGGTGCTAAATATTATTATTATTATTATTGTAGTATTTATAGCAACATTATTTTGGCAAAAGATATCATAATTACTTTAGTAGAAACATACAGTTTAATTTTCTTCACATGGTGATATCAACAGTTATTGAATATCTGTCATTAACATATTAGTACTTGAAGAGAAACTTTTTAAACGAATAAAAAAAATATACCATTAAATTCCGGGAAACCTTTGGCAAATATTCAAATATTATTGAAAATTAAACTCTATGTTTCTAATGGAGAAATATTTTATCTATTTTGAACAAAAAAAGTTTGGTATAAAACCTGCGAAAACACTACCCTTTTCTAGAGTTCCTTACACTCCCACTTTTTTTTTTTTTTAATATCGCCGCGTATTTATTAACCACCATAATCCGTTAGGGATGAGGAAGGTTGGTCGTGTATCCGCACTTTGGATAGTAGACAAAATATAACCACCCTCAGTACAGCCAACTGGACCCACCTCAAGTGGCGTAGTTAGCTAACGCGCTAGTGTCCAATTGATCTAGACTGCCGGTGACGGGGAGATCGAGGTTAGAATCTCAGTCGGGTGAACCGAGGAGAGATTTCCTAAATGTATTTACACGCAAATGCGGGTTAACTTCCTCTAAATTTAGCCTTCCCTATTTCTAACCCATTAGAGCAATTAGTACTTAAGCGTATAACCCAAACGGGTAGTGAGACGTGGTGCTAAATTTATTTTACATCCGACTGGGATTCGAACCCCAATCTTCCCTTCATCAGTAATACAATATATTGTCAGAGTGACGCCTTAGACCATTTGACCACCAAATCGGGTAATTAAAAGTCAAACTAGGTGAATAGATAATTTGTGTGATTAATGTTCTAACTTAGCGTTAAATTCATTCTGTCTTCAAGAAGATGCAGTGTCTTTTATAAAGCAATAATTTAAAAAATAAAACTTTAAAAAACATACATGTATTTATGTAAAATATTTATATATATTATAAAAAGATATATTTAAATATATAGAGACCCAAATCATAGTAATTAACGTTCTTCTTTTACCCCGTCTTAGTACCATATATAACATATTTTGCTTAAATTATGCCTTCCTGAATTCTATCTAACGTTAGATAGGGTTCAGTCAGTTAGAATTTAAGGAAGACATACCCGACTCACATGAGAGGAGAGTGGTATGGTATCCCAATCAGGAAAAAAAAAAAAACATAATCAGTGCACCCGACTGGTAAAGAAACCCTGGCCTGCCCCTTAGTAGCAAACCAGAATAAATAATCTTAAAATTTTAACCTCGTGCACACCAAGGTGTGTAACATTCCTTGATCCAATTAAAATTTAAAACCCGAATGAGGCGTCACTCTCTGGTTAGACTAGCCTTCGGATGATGGGAGGATCTGGGTTCAAATCTCGGTTGGATCTACTGAAGGTGTTTTTCCCCTAAATGGTTTCCCACTCTCCTTACACTCAAATGAGGGTAGACTACCTCTAAAATGCTTCCTTCCTCATCCTTACCCCATCAGAGTAACTATCGCATATGCGTATAACCTAAACAGGTAGTAGTGTGCGGCGTTAACAAAATTAAAAATATATTTGTCAAATGACTGTATGCACAGTTATTCTGTCATATTTCTATCACTCTTAATCTTCGAGGTGGCTTCTTCCATTTGAGTCGACTACTTATTTGAAAGAACATAACGTGTTTTTTCACAAAATAATGAACGACAAATCTTTTCTTTTATTTCCTCCTGAATGGAAGTGAGTGGTTACATTTTCACGCGCTTCTTCTCTAGTTCACACCCCTTCCCCCTCCTCTAAAGAAACACACACACACTTTTAACACAAGTTACCAACAACAATAAATTCCTATCTTAGACAATTTGGCCGACCTACTTTCGCCGAAACTCAATGGGAATCATAACTTCTCCCTCTCTCTTTCTGAAAGGAACTAACTCGGTCCGTATCGGTTCTGCGTATCTTCATTTTCTTGCGGAAACAAAACAAGCTATTGGCAACTTTTCTTTCACTCGCTTACAAATAATTACAGCTAGATAAGACTTTGTTTTTCCTTAAGTTGTTTTTAAAAGATGCTATAATTACAATATATATCTTTATTCCACTTTATTTCAGAGCTTTTATTAATGTCTATCTAGTTTTCATTAAAAAAATTTATGTATTTAGTTCAATTTAATCTAAGCTAACTGAACTATTTCCATCTATAAATTTTCAAGCAATCGATATCTGGAAATATTTAAGTAAAGCTTCACAAAGCCAATTACCAAGCTCGATGAAAAGGTAACCGACCTATCTTCCATCACTTACAACCTTGTCTAACGTGCGGTTTCTGAAGTTAAGGTATTCCATAATGTAATTTTTTTAAATTTTAATGACGATAAAGAAAACCATCCCGACCCTGAATTCCTTTCTTGCAACCGTTAAAGAGCACTCGCTTGTATAGTATAGTTATGACACTCAAACGCACCAAATATATTACGTAAAAAGTTATTGAGCAAGTGGAGTGAGGTCTTATTTTAACTCGACCTTTTGGTATGTCTGTCAAGAGATTACCGCTAAGTGCATCGCCCAATTTCAATGGAATTATTTGATCTTGGAACAAATACGATCTGATTTTAAGTTTTAAGATGGCGGTAACTAAAAATTGTTTCGCTTAATAATATCTCATCCTTATTGATTTGAATTTAAAATTTTAAACAAATAATTGAATACCTAAGGGCTATTTATATATATATATATACTATATATATACTATATTGCTAGACTGACGTCTAAGGCTACGGTAATAACGGCTATTCTCTATTAATATAATGTACTGTTGAAAATAGTATTAATTTGTTTTCTGTATAACTTGATCACATAGGAAAAATATCTACATCAAGTCCAAGTAAAGTAGAAACTATAGGTGATGTTTCAACTTGAGATCCAAAGAAAAATCTTAAGACTGTAGTAACGATAAGAACATGACATAACTATTAATGATGTACACATTTTTGTTCTGTAAGGAAGCTAGCTTACTTTGAATTATTCCACTATGACGTAGCTTAATAAGATAAGGTCATTGATGTAATTCATCAACGTAAGATAAACGAAGTGTAGGCCTACTTAGCATGTGTTTGATTGGAAGGAGAGAGACCTACTGTTAACGTAACTATTAGTGTACTTGTGCTTAGTAAGATTGCCGTAGTCATTAGAGGTATTCTTGCGTTGTGTTTGTAGGGTAGTACATAAGCGTGTTAAAACTTTAGCTGTGGTAGTTATATTCCCCACCAATTGAGATCCCATTTGACCAATCACATACAGGCTCTAATCTACACATTTAACGTGGAAAATGTATTTTCGTTGATACCCGACCAATGGGTGTGTTACTGAGCGATGATAACAATTCACAGAAACCATTTAGATGAAATCTTGATCCTGGCAACAAGCCACGACACGCCACTGTGAGCCACCCCTTGGTGAATGCTAAAGTTAATTTGAAACGCGATTCATTTTGCCATCTTCTCCTTTCATTCTATTACCTTTACTATTATATTTGAGTATGTCCTCCCTTCATCATTGGTATATTCGCCAAGAGGAACTTGATAGACCATATTCCACTCTTCCTCTGAATAATCCGTTACCATTATTGAAACTGATTTAAGCATCTTATTCTGGAAACTATAACGGAGAACGAGGTCTAGCTGTCTGTGCATGGAGAAACACAATGGTTGAGGGTCAAACCGACGCTTATTAACGATGCTGCAGTGTCTAGACGATAGTCGTTATGAAGATACACGCCTATATAACACAAAGCCCTACTGAACGCGACACCAACCAAATCCCACACCCACTTTCAAAAATGTGTTATCAAAAAGTACTCTTTGGCTTCTTGGATATAAATTAGGTATATTTTTGTTATTACGATAAAGTTGGCAAAATTCTGCCTGTATCTCACAATTATTTTTTTCTACCACTTTTTTAAGAAAAAAAAATATCTCTGAAGCAAAATATATACCACATGGATTTTATTTATTTATACTGTTAACATTTGAAAGTAGCTGCTACATCTCATAGTTCAGTAAAATGCTGCCAAATATTTCACTGAGAAAATCACTCACAACTTTATAATTAATGTACTCATTAATGATTTGTTTACAGAGCATTGTAAAAAAAACATTTGAACTTAATAAATATAAGCAGTAGAAAAATAAACTTTTAAACCAATTTCTTTATATTTATTCTTCCTATATTCCGTATCATATTTTTATAGCTTGTTAAACGGTAATTTAAGGGTTCCTTCGAAATGATCCTATGACGTAACGATAATTTATTATTTGGTAATTTTTTGTTGGTGGAGGTAGCAAAGCGTGACAAAAAAAGGCAACTCACAGGTATAATATTTAGTGTCTGTGAGTTTTCCTCATAACTTAAGTTAGGGGTGCAGGAAACGCGAGAAAAGAGCAGGGTTTTTGCAGTTTTTATAGCAAAACTTTTTTTTTTCCAAAATTAATAAAATATTTCTCCAGTAGAAATATATAGTTTAAATTTTCTTCACATGATGATAGTAACAGTTTTTTTAATTTTTGTCAAGAGTGTCCTATAATGTAATAACAGCTTTTTCTAATTCATTTAAAAAGTTTTTCATCAAATGCTAATATGATAATGATAGATATTAAACAACTGCTGATATTACCACGTGAAGAAAATTAATCTTTATATTTCTATTGGAGCAATATTAAATTTATTTTGCTCAAAACCCAGGTTTTTCTATAAAAACTGCACAAATACTGATCTCTTATCGCATCCCCTACACTTCTACCTTAAGTTACAATGACCAA
The DNA here is from genome assembly GCA_902141375.1 of Timema poppense. Lineage (NCBI taxonomy): Eukaryota > Metazoa > Arthropoda > Insecta > Phasmatodea > Timematidae > Timema > Timema poppense. Next base: position 69,932 of record CABFOV010000376.1, read on the forward strand.
GGTTAGTAAGCTAAGAATTCAGGCGCAATGATATAAAAACAATTAGTTGATGGTTAAAAAAAAATTCTAAATGTATAATAAAATAAAAGGTTAACAACTACTAAACTCAATTTTGAAAAGTTTTAAACCAAAACTAAATTTTCGACATCAAAATTATCATAAATATTTACATTTGGTGTGTGTCCTAACCCAAAAAAGTGAATTTTACAGTTTTTTCTATCCCTGGCCACGTATCTGAAACGGTCGGATGGATTTTGTTCAAACTCGATATTTAATCGTTACGGGGCATATTTATTTTTTATCCTAACCCTTAAATTAAAGGTAGTCTACTGATGAGTGATTTTTTTAAGTTCCAACATTTTTGAAAATGGCTCAAACAATTTTGTTTAAAATGGATATCTATAGTGTTTTTTTTACCTTACAAATAACACTTATTTTCGTTTCTTTGTGTAACAATTTTTAGGTTAATTTAATTACCAATGAATTTTTAGATTTAGAAATATTTTTGAAATGACTATAACGATTTTGTTCAAAATGAGAATCTAGGGAGTATTTGACTTGACAAATAAAACTGTTTACTTATTTTTTTGGATAAAAATTTGTTTAATTTTTCAAAAATTTAATATTTTGAAAAAGGTATTAGCGATTTGGTTTAAAATGGGAATCTTTTAAGACTGTTACATTATAAATAATTATATACGTTTGTTTTTCTTTTCTTTAAATAATTTAATAGTAGTTAATTGATTTAGTTTTGAAAAAATATTAGAGTTTTTAAAATAGTTCTAACGATTTGATTCAAAATTGGTGTTGGGACCAATTTTGAATCAATTCTTCATAGCTCGTATGTCACCCTATATAATAAAATAAATATAGTATTATACTTCCTCATCGTTGTAATGCCCTAGACTCATTTAAGTTACATATTTTCAAAAATAATTACAATTATCACTCATAAGAATATACATTTTCAAAACCTTAGAAAAAGGTAAGACGGGTGTTTAAGTGTTTAATGGTTTTTAAATTTTGTTTGTTGCTAAGAAACAACTTCTAATTTTGTATTAATAAACTTATAAAATACACTTAGTTAGGAAATTACCTTAAAAATTTTATTTATAAAATAACAACATTAACATATTTACTGTAGTATATCAAGGTTTTAATAATATGTAATTTAAACTTAAATAATTATGATAGTATTTTTATACAGTAATGAACTTATTAAAGAAGGTAACCATTAATATTATTGTTAATACAAAACAGCAACAAAATATTTAAAATAATTCAAAAAGCTCGCTTGAATACCCTAAAGTAAGACTGTTTAGGCTGAAGATAACACTTTATTCCACCAGGTGCAGAATTGTCAACTAAGCTGCTAGTATAATTACCTAGAGAGTGGGAAGGTTGTATATATAAAAAAAAGAATCTGTTATCATTAGATCTTAATAGTTTCGATACTAGATCACGTCTCTATATACACCTTCGTCCATACATAGGACTGACTATATGGCCTTATCTTAATGTGATATCGCATTTTGACAGAAATGAATGGGGCTGCGAGGGGAGGAATGGGGAGCAAGGAAATGAGTGAACACAAAACTCACGATTGACACCCACACATTCATCATGTAGGTTTCGAATCGTGGCCGTAATACATACTCACCTAGAATTTGAGAGAACTTTGTAACCTAGGCGGTAGTCAAAGTGAAGATAGAGGCAGATAATCAATTGATCATTTCTACATAGAAAAAAAGGGCTGCATACGAACTCGACCCCATTAAGAGCCGTTGGAAGGGAAGGTTGTTGGAGTTCGGCCCCATCTTGGTGTACTAACTTGGGCCTGGCTGTTAAAGACATTTCACTAAGGATGGATATAATTGTTTTCTCAAGGTGAACTAAAGACAGCAACACAACACAATCCTAGCTTCTCATAACTTTATCAAACCAAACCAAATTTTACCTATGGCACAACACTATCAAAACCTAAATAAGACTAACCTAATATCAAGCACAACACTATCCTAAGTCTGTGCAAAATAAGATGGAAAGTTTTTGGTTGGTCCTTGGGCTTGAATCAGTATTATGGCAAGGCCCTAAATAGCATTGTTAAAGGATTGGTGGGGCCGGATTCATATCTCACCGGTAAACGAGGTACACAATCAACTCTTGGAGGCGTATCCAAGATACTGTAGTGATTACTTTAAGTAGAAAACTAAACTAAAAGTATTTACTGATGCAGTATAACATTTAATTTCGTCAAGAAAAAATGATTATTTTAACAAAAACTGCAAACAATACTGATATTTAGTTAAGTTCCCTCCCCCTCCACCACCATAATATTTTCGTGGATGTTTTAATTACGTTTATGAGGTACTTAATATAAAGTTAGAATCAATCAAATGTGCCTGCATTTGCGTACACTCCGTTTACCCCTAAAAGTAGCAGTCTTACCTTGACGGATTATGCTGTGAATCCACCTTATAAGCTATACCATAGCGAAATAATGCAAATTAAGCTTGCTAGCCTACAATATGAATGAAGGGTACACCTGGGATTCAAACCCTGATTTCCCCATCACAGGTAATCCCACCTATGGCGAGAGAAACATCTTAGATAATTTGACCATTGATGTGGGTCGTTAAATAGTAATTATACATCATAGTAGATAACATAACACTATTAAACCAATTCAGACAAATTAAAATGTGAAATTTTCTAGTGAAAAAATTAAATTTTCTAATAGTTTTGATTAAATTTTAATTTCGTTAAAATCTCTGCAAGGAATGAGAGATCATTAATAAATGCCATTTTAAGTAAATTATTCGCACCAGTGATACAAACAATTATTCATATTCAAATAAAACATTGTATTCATTAAAAAAAATATAGAAAAATGACATTTAAAAAAACCAGCCATCTTCTTCCTTGCGTTTTAAAGTATGGTTGTTTCCTTCTTCTTTTCATGGAAAAGAAAAAAACCTTCTTTAGCGGTAGAGTTTTTTTTTTCAAAAGAAAAAACAACGCTCCGACTTCTTTTGTTTGTGTGGGTAGCCCATAGATAGTAGCGCAAGAAAAACTCTTTTAAAAGCTTCATTTATTTTTACTTTTTCCTCGCTGCTAACACCGAAGCCATTCCTTCTCATTTTCACCTCTCAATTCTACGGCACTTCTTCTTTATAACGTTCCTTTTCTTCTCCCCCTTCCTTTTGCAACGGTGCAACCAACCAACCCCAAGTTCTAGTTTATGTGACATGTAGACTAAAAAATATATATTGAGGTGAAGAATATGTATTCATTTCTTACGGCCTCAGATGTGGCACAATAAGATTGCCCATCACTCTTAGGCCTTGAATCTCTCAAATATGGTATCATCTATAGTTACGGATATTTGTTTATTTAGTATAGGTGGTCGATCGGTCTAACGCGTCACTCAAGCAATAGACTGAGATTCCGATTACGGCGATATCGGTGTTTTGAATAATGAGTGTGTGTGCTAAGAGTTTTTTTTCATAAATGGTCTCCATGAAAATACGGGTAAATCTCCTCTAAATTATACATTCATCATCCCTACTCTTATAACTTTTTTTTTGTTTTTTCATGTATGAGAATGACTCGAAATGGTAGTAGGACGCGATGCTCAAGCAAAACAAAAGACATGTCAAATGAAAGCCCGTAAATCTCAAAAACCAGTGAACCGTCAGTTCTCATACAAGTTGACCCATACTCTATATAAATCCACTGAGCGGACATTCTTTACACTTTTCTGATTATTATCGATGTAGCTTGATATTTTCTATCGTCTGAATGATGAGATGAAATATTAACTAGACATTCCTGGGAAATCTAGTGGAAAGTAAAAAGACTGTGATTAATAGCCAAGTCGGATGGGGAGGGAAAAAAAAAAGCAGAGAAAATAAACTGAAGAAAGAAATATATTTATATGTATAGTTTTGTCAAACACTTCTAGCGAAACTTTTGAGTTTATTTTTAGGATTGCATGTGGTTTATCTATTGAACTTGATCAATATAGTGTATACATAGCCTATTTGTTGGGTTTGTAGTAAAGTTTCTATTTACAAAACCTTGAACTTATTGATTTGCATAGAAAGTATCCATTAAACATGTTTCGTAATCCTACACATACGAACAACTTAGGTTGGTCATAAATTGTATGTTCTTCTATAAAGTTTTAGAAGCTACGCACAACGTAACTGAATCGCATTAGCTTTTGGAAACAAGTGAATGGCTTGATAAAACGTTTTTAATTTAGCTCTAGATTGTAAAGCCAACCAGAATGACAGAATGTCAGAACAATATGTAGATTGTTTCAAAGAGATTAATTATAGTTTTATTTAATATGTGTATTTTCAATTAAAAAACAACTAAAATCTGAAATACTACTTTGCAAATCTACATTACAAATTAATTGTACACATAATTTTGTATTTTATATAAAGCAAAAAATGTGTTTACCAGATTATTATTTTCTTGGATCCTTATCTTACTACCAGTCCGCATGTCCGAACATTTACACTTATGGGTAAGGAATTAAGATAGTTAAATTAAGAAGATGTGTCCCCACATTTTCATGGAGAGAGAGTGGAAAACCACACCTCAGTTAACTCAGTAAATTGTAGGTTAAGTGTAAGAAAAGGTGGTAGATTTAACTTCGCCACTAAATTATATTATTATTATTATTAAAACCAGCCGTGTTTCGAATACTAGCTACCCCATCAACGGCAAAACAGATAATATGAACCTGATCCCTTGTTCCGCATGCCCACGTGTGCTAGTATTTATAATTATTATCAGTATATTCCCGAGGTTAAGATTGAATGCTTAGGTTAAGAATATTGTTCTAAATTATTGTTTTTTTAAGGGAATCTAAAGTTTGTTCTAAAATGCAATTTACCCGCATAAGTGAGCACATGGACTAAACACGTCAAGCAAGCTTAGACTGGTTTTCCGGTGACATGGAGGTTGGGACTCGAATTCCGGTTGGATATATTGGGTTGTATTTCCTAAATGGCCTTTACCTCTTTCTTCACGTTGATGCGTGTGCATTAATTCCATCCTCATCTCTACCCTACCAGTTCTATTAACAAGATACAGATCCACTTGAGTGGCCACATAGTCTAAGGTGCTAATCTCACAGTAAACTAGAATGTTGATGGCCCTGGGTTGTAAACACCCTAGTTCATTGGCCAATGTTTGTTGGAGAGGGGTAATGGGGAGTGTTGCAACCCCATAGACATTGGTCAAGGTCATTAGAACTTCTTTAGCTTTGCCTGCTGTTTTCAAGCAGCTGGTCCTAGTTTTCATAATCTGGGTGGATAGAAGACCCTTTTGGAGGAATAATTACTTAAAACACAATATTCTTGAATTATGAACAAATATCAGTTTGCAAATTAATAATATATAAATACATTATACATGTATATTTATTCACAATCTAAACATTACTATTTACACAGTTTGCACGGACAACATTGAATTTAGAAAATAGTCCATATAATTATGGGTATGCGGCGCCGGTCTAACAAACCCAGAGAATACGCCGCTGTTAAGTAGATGTGATTCATTGGTGGGCTAGATACGCAAATGTGGGGTACACTCAACCACTGAAAGAACGCACTTAATTATATGCCCATTCTAACAGACATTAGCGATCTAATTCTGGCGGAGACTTGCAAATGCGGGGTGTACTTAGCCACGGGAAGGAAGCATTTGATTGGATGACGGTTCTAACATACATTAGCAGTGCTACCCCTCCGAAAGATACCAAGGTTCGAATCCCTGTGGGCATGCTGTCTAAATGTCAGGATCATTTAATTCTGGTGGGGGGATGTTGGAATCAAATCCCTGCCGAGGGTAAACTGTTGGAACATTTTATTAATAATCCCTACCAAACTATCATAATTAATATATATATATATATATACGTTTATCTCACAAGGGTGTGTGTTAACTCATCTAGTTATGGTGAGAAAGGTCAGGGTTTCAAATCCCCGACGAGTTGTACTGTCACTAGTTCTCACTAAATGGTTTCCTGTGTAACTCATCTAGTTATGGCGGGGGAGGTCAAGGGTTCAAATCTCCACTTAGGTGTACTGCCACTAATTCTCACTAAATGGTTTCCCTAACCCTAACTCCACGTAAATACTGGAACATTTATATCTTACTCCTCCCTACCACGTAAAATGCTGGAACATTTTCTTAATCCTCCCTACCACATTATCTTAGTTAATATATAGACGCTTAGCCAGAAAGGATGCGTGTAACTCATCTAGTTATGACGGGGGAGGTTGTGGGTTTGAATCTCCGCTGATATGTACTGTAATTAGTTCTCACTAAATGGTTTCCTGTGTAACTCATCTAGTTATAGTGGGGGGAGGGGATTTTGAATCCCCGTTGAGGTGTACTTTCACTTGTTCTCACTAAATGGCTTCCCTTTCCCTCACGCCAAGTAAACGCTGGAACATTTCTACCTTAATCCTCCATACCACGTAAAATGCTGGGACATTTTCTTAACTATCCCTACCACACTATCATAATTGATATACAGACGTTTAGCCAGAAAGGGTGTGTGTAGCTTATCTAGTTATGACGGGGTAGGTCAAGGGTTCGAATCTCGCTCGGGTGAACTGGGGTAGTTTTCTACTCTCCTTCACTCAACATAAACGCTGGAACATTTCAACCTTACTCCCCCTTATCCACGCCAACAGTGGTCCATGTTGGAATGGCAGATACCTACATACGCGCATGTTGGCGGACGATACCATACAACCAATTTTAGTAGACTTTGGTGGGGGATAGCGGCCCCTAACTGAGGCTTCCATTTGGATAGAGGCCCCTGATTGTGCATAATGGGGTCACGGTGCCCAGGCGTAAGGTACCTGCCCGACAGACGGCGGCAGGGACGCGCTCTGGGCCCGCGCACGCTTCATATAAGTGTGCATTAGACTGTCTTTGCCACCGCCCAGTACTGACAAGTCTCCGAAAATCCGGCCGGGGCGCCTCCTTGGGGCGGCCCTGGGCAATGTGAACGGACGGTGGAGTCCGGGCATAGCCAAGACCCCGGCAGGTCACCTGTATGTGAGGAGCGTGGCTCCTGGACATGCACTAGGCGGTTGGTAGTGCGTACCCGCGATGCGGGGATAGCTGGTCAGGACACCTCCACGAGGTCCCCGCTGGGCAACTCCGGATGGTCAGTCTCGCAGAGAAGGAAGGAAAAGGTTCAGAAGGCCAAGTATGGGGGCAAAGCAAAGGCTGGGGTGGAAAGGACAAGGAGGAGGCGACTGTCCGGAGGCTGAGTTTCTGACCCCCTCGTGATTGGGTGATCACTAAGAGGGGCCAACTCCTACCCTCATCCGGTCCCAGTGAGGGGGGGGGGAGGAGGGGGGATTTTCCCAAGTGACCCAAGGCAGGTCTGGCATGGGAGGGCTGGACCTGGTTTTTTCGGGTGCCTGAGTAAACCGGAACAGCACGCATGGACCTAGGTCCATGACCGACGAAAAGGTTCCGCCCCGATGGTAACAGTGGTTGCACTATGTAGGGCCACAGAGCCTATGTATAGTGTAGCTAGGGAGATGCCTGGAAACAGGCTTTGGAGGAAAGGATTCGTAATGATTGTGCATAATCAGAGCTGTGTCAATGCTCTATAGTTGTGACATCACCCTAATGAGCGAGGACATCACCGGGAAAAGCCCATTGCCAGGGGATGGTGGTGACTTAATTCAAGGTTGTGATCTGTTCCTGTCTCGACTTGTCTCGTCGAGCCGCCAAACTTGTGCCAGGGTTGCGATGACGTCACCGGTAAAAACCAATAACACATAGATAGGGGATAGGTAAGGGGGCGGGTTGCGACACCAAAATAGATTCAGGGGCTTGTGACACTCAAACATTGCTCACACTCTATGGTAAACGGCCGTCGAGAGAGGTTCCTCCCACACGCTCCCCGCCCTCATCCCTAGAGTTGCCCGCCACAGCGGGACGCGTGACTGACGCCCAAGACTACACGCTCCCCCTACCAATAAATAAAAAAACTCCCACCCAAAACCCTCCCCGCAGGGACACATGGGACAAAAATCAAATGAGACAGGAACGAACAAGTTTGGACAAGAACCAACAATTTTGAACATGAATACAACACATAAAAACCGCGGAAAGGGGATCAACTTGGAAGGGAGGGGGAGGGGAAAGAGCTGAACTAGTGCTATAAATATTAACCAATCACAGCGGTGTACTGAACCAGTGCTATTTATAGTAGCCAATCACCGTGCTGCATTGGTATGCCAGGCCATCTATTCACGGTGTTAAAATAACTAAGAAAACCCCCTTATATCTACATATGTAACCTAGAAGGTGTCAGTGCTTGTTGAAATTATCAAATAACTCCACACTCAAATTAATAAAATTCGCCAGCGTCTACAAATGAACGTAGTTGTGTTTGTTTCATTCTATTAGTATTCACTTTATTTTCTCCCGATACTAAACCTATACTTAGCTTTGTCCGCAAATGTTTCGTTATAAAACGTATGTAAATTTAAGAGTAAGCACCAACGAGAGTCTTTGATTTTCAAACGTTGAGTCAATTTGAGGGAATACCGTTTTATAGAGTTAAGTCAAATATGTATTCATGGATAAAGAAGAGTTAAGATACTAACTAAACTGATTTACAAGGGTGCATTAGTTAGTACGCATGTACGGTCCGTTTACCTTGAAAGGTATCAAGCTTACCTTGCACGTTTACACTATGGTGTAGCTTATAGAATGAGGCCATAGTGTGATTTGTCAAGGTGAAACTGTTACCATCCAGGTTAAGTGTAATATACAGTCTTACCTTGATGGCGCTATCTTATAGGCTACACCAGGGGTTCGGCAATGCGGTTGCCGTGGTCGCTCTTTTAGAAAATTTTAGGCACCCACTTCATATTTTGTAATTTTGTAAATTATATGTTAAATAATTTTGTTGATAAATAACAGGATGGTTGTAGAGTAATATTATTAGCAATTAAACTTCTTTGTTATATAGTAATCATTAGTCCTCAATTTATGAATCCATTAATATCTTCATAAATAAGTTTTTAACAAAAAGCCCATTTTGTAGAATGCCTAAAAATTTGAGGCTCAAATATTTAAATCTGAAGAGTGAGAATATTCTCGTTTATGTTTTGTTTGTTACATTTAAAACATGTACATTATCAACTTGTCACTAATAAATACATAAATAAAAGGTATAAAATTCAAATATAAGAATCGACATTTTTCTTGGTTCCCCTAGAGTAAAACATAATTGGAAAATAGCTATTTATGCCTAAAAGGTGTCCGACCTCTAGGCTACACTATGGTCTAATAATACAATGTAAACTTGCTACCTTTCGGGGTAAGCAAAGGGCGCAAATATTTATACGATTGACGTAAAAATAAGATACAGTAGACTCTCAACTATTCGATTTAATGACAAGAGAGTAGTTTAACAAATATTAGAAAAACACGGCCAACTCTTTTTTTAAACCAACACATAACAAATGAAAACCTACTAAACAAATAGGTAGGGGCGTGCTGTGTAATATCGCTAGGATTAGTATAAGTTAGCTAAAACTGTATCTGTGAAATGTTCTCATCACTCAATAAGATACTAGTTGATCAAGTATCAACAGAAACACATTTATCATGTGAGGTATGTAGAGAAAAGCCTAATTCGATTGTACACCAAGGAATTGAAAACATATCAATGGTAGTTTCAACAAGCTCAGCTTACCTTGGCAACACTCCACGCCACGAAACTGTAAACAGTTTGTCAGACTACAAAGGCCAACAACAACATTCCACGATTCGTTAGATAGCCTAGTTCACATGTAGCCGGAAAATAAAACTAAAAATGAATTTTTTTTAAAATGATGAAAAACGGTTAATTCGCAAACCGGACTACCCGCTTACAAATAAAAGAGTTTTTTATTTGCTGGTTAACAGTGTCGTGTTTCCAAGGTAAGAAGAATTTGTAAAAATCGTATCTGTGACATCTCACCCCTTCACTTCCCACTTGACTAATCACACTGACATTATATTTCATTATGTTATAATTATTATTATTAGCACCACATCTTACTAACCGTTCGGGTTGTACGCACTTACGCTAATGTGTAATGGTAGGGTGATTGTGAGAAGAAATGAAGGACCTACAGTTTAACGTGAGGATCCAAACCACTGTGGAGACCTGTCATCCCACAATTTCACTATGATTTTACAAATATATACAGGGTGGGATGGAAACAATTAGACTATCTATACTGAGGAAAGTGACGGACAACGTGCTGAGGTTTGTCTGACGTCCGGTGAAGATCACCCGAGTGACATTATTCTCGAAAAGTGAAAAAGTGGAAATTTTCATGTTACACTATTTTTTCAACCCCATCTGTATATTATGCTTGTTGCTCTATGACAGCACCTCTTTGTTGGAATCTGTTGACGTTGCTTTAGGAGGGCTATGTGTGGTTTCCAACATCTTTCGCCCAGCTACCTTAAACTTAGAACAGATACACCAAACATGCCCAAGGTTGTTAATTCATCACTGTGAATGGGAGGCTCGTATTTAAGGAGGCCACTTTGGTAAGTGAAAAATTTCCGCACAGATGTTCAGCTCTAACGTAATAATTAATTCTACGATGCGTTATGGTTTGAGTTTTATTAGTATAATTTTTTTTTTGTGAAAATGTGACATCTCAATTTCAATGAATTTTTAAGCATATTTGCGGAGCTATGATACTAGGCTCGATGAAAAAGGGCTCTAGATTTAGCCTACTCTAACTAATACAGTTTTTTTGAAGGTTCACAACATAATTTTTTAAGATATTAGAGAACTGGCATTGAGCGTTCCTCTTTATATTGCGATAAGGAATCTCGTAGTTTTCTTTCTCCCTCTTTCTTATTGACATGACAAAGGATCGTGGTAGCTGAAGGGAGAAATAGACTATAAGTAATTCGGGATATAAAAGTAGTCCCAGAAAATAACACAGATCATTGTATTTTAAGTCGTGTGGACTGACAGAGATTTATTCCTTCTCGCTGACCAATTATACATTTTTTGGCCATGTTGGGAAACAAACCCAGGCCTCTTTAGCTTAGTAGGTAGATATTCTCCAGACTGAGATAAGGTATCGGACACATACCTCGTGGGCTTTTTTCTGACCAATGATTGTGTTACTGTTTAATGAGAACATATTACAAGTACAGTTTTTGGTTAACTCTACTTACCCTGGCAACCAGGCCCGGATTTATGGGAGGGTGACAGAAGGGTTAAAAATCAGGACCTCCACGGATTGTGGTGATAAAAAAAATCTCTTTTAGCTCTATAGATTGCAGTCATGGAAAGATTTTATTTAATATAATTTACTTTATTAATTTGTATCTATTCCTGATAAAATATTACTGACTTACTGGATGAAGACTGACCCTAGTCACTGGATGACTCCTGGATATCTCAGTGATAAGAGCATTTGGCGCATTAAGCCCAAGGTTCTGGATCCTATTCCCGTGTCCAGGTGTCATTTTTCAATCTAAAAGCTCAATGCTAAAAAATATGATTTAAATAAAAGAAATATTGACATCATAATAAAGTCCAATTTATTATGTTGTCAATATTTCTTTTATTTAAATCATATTTTTTAGCATTGAGCTTTTGAGATTCAACTTTTTTTTTTTTTAGCTATGAAGGGTGACCTGGCGGTCTAGGGGTAAGGTGTCAGACTTCTGTGCGGGCGGCCGGGGTTCAATCCTCGGTCGCGGCAAAGATTTATCTGATTACCGAACCCTTCCTTCACCTCTGACAGGATATCTTGTGAATGTGGGGAATGCCAGGCCTCCACCTTGGTTCGGATTCCACGTTAAACTGTAGGTCCTCCATTTCATTTCACAATCACCCTACCATTACACATTAGCGTAAGTGCGTACAACCCGAACATGTAGTAAGACGCGGTGCTAATAATAATAATAATAATAATAATAAATTTTAGCTATGATTTCTAAATGTCGAAAAGAAAACCGCCACGCCACTGTTGGTTCGAATGTTTTGTGGATCATCCTTTTCGTTGAATGGACTATCCGGCCATATTATGGCTTGACTACCGGCTATTACTCCTTGAACATTATCCTCCTCGGGAGTGTACTTACTTGCTCTGATCATGTCCTGTTGATAACTTATGAGCCTTCCTCGTAGTGATAAGCGGGACTCGGAGTAACAGCGACATAAGTCGCGTCTGAGCGAACAAAGAAAGATCGCCCGGAATAAAGACCGAGCAATTTAGCTAGTGGAGCGGAAGTAATGTGAAATATCAAGGCCATTAATTTTATTTTATAGTGGCTACTAATCTCATTTCAACTAATGTAGGCTCACTCTAAAAAAAAGGGCTCCTCAAATTATCTTTAAATATAGTAGAACTGATGAACGAATTTTTGTTTAGGTAATATAATATTGAAATAATACTAGTTATTTTTATTACAAACAAGCAGGTGTAATATTTGTATATTAAATAACACTTTATTCATTTATAATTTTGTGAACATTTTCTCTTCCAATTCACTTTGTTTTTAAATTATAAGTATAGTTGAACAAATAAAGATAGGCTAACGCTGCGTACACACAAATATCAATTAAATGTAATTAATAACTATTTATACATTTTGATTGAAGGCGGGAAAAAACGCTTAATTTGAGCTAAAACAAATTCACAGCAAATTTAACATAATTAAAATAATAACATTATTTTATTTTTGTCTGGTTCTTTGGTTAGGAGGAGGTCGGGGTTGATACTCTGGCAACGGTATAATCAGGTAATATTTTCCTAAATAGTTTCCCACCCTCCCTTTAAGAAAACGCTCTTAATAATACTGTTCTGTCCTCTTATTGTAGATATTTGAATATCGCGAAGGGGTAGCGATTCTAAATTAACGAAATGTTAAAATGTATTTCTATTTGTTTAAATGTATTTGTAGTAGTTTATTTTTTGTTTTGAGAATAAAAGCAATTCGAAAATTTCACAAAAATAAAATAGTTAGTATTTTACCTGAGACACGTAAGTTTAATTCCATATAATGTTTTGAAAAAAAACAAAACATTTTGATAGTTTTAAAACTAACACTTCCTGCTTTGTTGGTAGAATGGTCTCTAGTGCGCCACCATCGCAATAGACCGGACTCCCCGATGAAGGGGATACATGGACTAGAATCTCGATCGGGCTTACTACTGAGGGTTGTTTTCCTAAGTCGTTTTCCACTCTATCTTCACGTGAATTTAGCTACGTATCATTTAAATTTAACCTTTATCATCCCTAGCATATTATCGTTGGTACATGGACGTATAACTCGAAGGGGTCATGAGATGTGGTGATAAAATAAAATAAATCAACATACTCTAAATAAAAACTGTGTGTGTGTG
>CABFOV010000376.1:83812-99154 GCA_902141375.1 Timema poppense
GTGTGTGTGTGTGTGTGTGTGTGTGTGTGTGTGTGTGTGTGTGTGTGTGTGTGTGTGTAACACAGTGTAGAGTCCTTCTTGTCCTCAGTCCTTATCATATTAGGCCCTTGTATACTGTTACACATCACCATCAAATTACCACTGTGTATTTTTGTGTGGACTTTGCGTGTTTGCAGCGAATATTCAGATAATCCATACACAAATAACACATTTCTCACCCCCTCGTAAACTTTCCGCAACCACACACACACACACACACACACACAAAGGAAGAGGGTAGAAAAACCACTCCCTATTATTCCGCTACAACACTCTTTTTATTTTATTTATATATATATATATATATATATATATATATATGTGTGTGTGTGTGTGTGTGTGTGTGTGTGTGTGTGAGAGAGAGAGAGAGAGAGAGAGAGTGTGTTTCGGTAATATGAAATATGGACATTTACGTTAAAGTATACCAAGGGTTGGTAGACTGAAAATCTTCCCCTTATGGTTTCAGCTGAAACTATCCCCACCCCCTCCAACCCCCACAAATGAGCATGGAAGGAAGTCATCGTGTAGAGCTGCTTCTGTTTAAATTATGGAGATTAGAAACGTAATTACATAGGGAGGGTTTTTAAGGGTCACTTTCATTGCTGCCTATCTATCATCCCTTAGCAAAGTGAAGCGAACTTGTTCGCTCATGAAAAACAAATGACTCTTTTAGTGACGCGGCATTTTTGGAAATAGTGGGTGGGTAGGTAGATATACCTTTTGTTGCGAGGTAAGGTAATTGAGGTGTAAAGGTTCATGGACTTCCGTCGACAGCTAAAAGATCAAATGAGTAAGATAGTCGTGGGTTTGAGATGATAGTTTTGACGGTCGTGGAAGTGGTTGGTCGAGAGGGGGGGATGAGGGGAAACAATCATCCTGTAATTGGCGTGTTAAGATTTATGAGATACCGTGCGCTAGAATTGCTACGTTTCAAATAAGAAAAATAAATGTGATGGCTAATGCGTTATTTACATGACAGTTTGATAATGGTCTTCAAAGGGATGATAAAATAATGATACTAGATATTTATTAAATACTCAAACAACATTGTTTTGTCAAGATATGGTCAGGTTATTGGTTCAAGACGTAAACGGCCACAAACAGAACTCCATGAGACTAATATTATTTATAGCTTCTATAAAAGAGCAACTATTTAGTTTTTAATAAATACCACAAAGAAACATATTTCAAAGAGAATTTTTTTATAATTCTATTATACACGTAAAAACTTGGTCGAAACTAGTCTATAATATAAGCACAGTCTTTTGACGTGGCTCGTAGGCTGTTGCCAGGATATGCAAGGCTTGACTGGACTGTCATATTCAAATGTTAACTCCCTCTCACTATCCATTTGACCAAACACACACAAAATAATGTGATGAACAATAAATAATCGTATATTTATTGGATTTAAATGTCAAGTTTGATAATTAATGGGAGGAAACAATTTACTATTACAGTCTCGTCAAAACTTGATTGCTTCGGCAACAACTCTCGAGCCACCCTTGATGTTCTTTTTTGTATTTAGATATAGGTAGAAATTGTGTGATAGTGAAATACCATCAAACAAGTTCATACAAGTAATTCAGACTCCAATACAATAACAAAATCTCAATTCAAATTTGTCTCAAAGGGGTTATTACTGCATTGTTGTAAAAAATTACTGTCAACTGATTTGACCACTATGCATAAACTATTAATTATATCCCTAAAGCATACCAACCCTGATTTAAGGTTTTACAAATTTTGTAATAAATATTAAGTTATTTTAATGTCTTAGAGCTGAAAGTTGGGTAGAGAATTATTAACCTAACGATAATTTGTTTTTAATGAAAACAGGAAAATCTTAATACTGTTTGTACTACAGTTTAGTTTTAATAGAAAAGGCTGACAGCTATAAAAGCTACTATATCTACGAGTAATTTATTGTATTCATACGTCAATTCATATCAATTTGTTATAGAGATAATTATTAATGCCTATAAAATAACACTAATAAAATAGTAAAATCTAACAATGTTGGCCGATTGTATTTTATTAAATGCCCTTTTTATGAAAATTGTACTGACCCTTTTTTTTTCGTGGGTCAGTAGCCAATGCACCTCTATTAAGAGGCCCTCCTCGTTAAGAGAGAAATTGCTGCGCAGATGTTCAGCTCTAACGCGATATTTAATATTACAATGCATTATTTCAAAATATAGTTTACGCCTAAATAAATTTGAAAGAGTCTATCAGGGCTCTTTTTCCTTAACAACCTTATAGGCCTAGTATGAATTTTATTAATAAAAATAAATGTGTGAAAATGTGAAATTTTCTCATTACAGCTACTTTTTAAGAATATTTTCGGAGCATTGAAACTAGGCTTGATGATGATGATTATTATTATTATTAGCACCGCGTCTTACTACCTGTTCGGGTTATACGCAATTACGCTAATGTGTAATATAGAGTGGTTATGAGATGAAATGGAGGACCTACAGTTTAACGTGGAATCCGAACCACGGTGGAGGCCTGGCATTCCACACATTCACAACAAGATGTATTGTCAGAGGTGAAGGAAGGGTTTGGTAATCAGATAAATCTGTGCCGGGACCGAGGATTGAACCCCGGCCGTAGGCTTGATGAGAAAGCTATTTAAATCTAGCCTTCCTTTGACAAATAAAGTATTTGTTTATAGGCTCACAACAGAAATTTTAATTATTCTCTTTACCTTGAGATTTGAAGTGTTGTAGTTTTATTTCGCCTCTTTCTTATTGAGAAAGTGTAGTGTTAAATAAAAGGCGAAAGGAATTAGTGTAGACATAAGAGAGGTAGTTTCAGAAAAAGACACATACAATCTGTACTCAAACCAGGTGAAATGGTCTGACGGCAATTGATACTTTCTCGCCGACCGAGGTGGCAGCTTTGACCACATTTTTTCGGTATGAACTTATAATTGCCTCGGAATAATCCTAAATCTTTTATTTTAAAACTACTCATTGTATTTAAGTAACACCTAGTGACGCCGGATATTATTGAACCCTCGTCTTCCGGGTGAGTGTCATGCACGTTACTCGTGCGGTCATGACAACCGGCGACCTTGATATGAAAATGACATGCGAGTCTCGTAGGCGTTGAATCAAAACGAACGACTCCACTGCTGAAATGTCGAACGTATTCTTTGTGTTTTGTTTTTTAAACTGTGACACGCTGACCTCAGGGCATTAGTAATTCATGGCTTACTAACGTAGCGAACAGGCCTAAAACTCGGTCGAACACCATCCATCAAAGTCGGCTTTAATGTGTGTTCCCGACATATCGACAAAGAAGAGATCATGACACGAACACCGTAATAAAGAAAACAAATAAATATTCACAAGGTATTTTATTCCCTGTGACATACAAAGTAGTCCTTGGTATCTGGTTTATTCGAACGCAAGCGATGAGGTTTGGAAATAATAAATGGAACGGTACACCGCACAGACTTTATTTCTCTTTTGTCTTGAAAAATATACATTTACTAAAAACTCGTCGAATGTGTGAAATAAAATAATAGATATTGTTGCAGAAACATTCCAACAAAGAGCAAAAATGAAATAATATATACTGTTAAAGAAATATTGAGGAAAGAGTGGCATCTCTGTCCACCAAAGAGCATTACAATCAATTTAAATGTCAGTGTGTTCTATAAAAAAAAGTTTGGTTATAGCTGAGAAACTCTTGGGTTTATACAAATGTATTTCAAATAAAAGAGTTTTATATTCAATAGTACTTCATCTTTACACTGATAAATTAACTAGTATCTGAAATAGTTGCGGAGTTATGATTAAAATTAGAAATATCAGCTTGAAGTAATTTTCTGGGAAAACTAGAATAGCCATTTTGTTTGTAACGATAAAAACGCTTAGATAAAAAATATTATCAAAATCGTTCGGGTAAATTTCATAAAATCGATTTCATCTCTTTTTTTGCTTCCGTAAATTACCCTTGTTTTAGGTTTAGATATCCAATTTCATGAAAAACCTTGAGATACCAAGTTTTAGCCCAATCCGTAAAATGGTTTGGATTCCAGGCCGAGATACAAACAGACACACAGACGCGGACTGACGGCATCACGAAAACCACTTTTACGGTTTCAGGGTGTCATGAAACGTCAACATCAATTTTTATTAAAATTTCTAGTTTGATATTTTTTTACTATCACAATACTTCTCTCTCCTAGGGATTGAGAAAACGTAAGAAAGAAGATTAATGTCAGTGTGTCTGATTCATAAATTTAAAACTTTATTTTAAATTCAATCTTAGTACTGATTTTTTTTTTAAATTAACACTATATCGATACGTATTTTATGTTTGATTATACATATAGGGCAGTGACGTGTCATGGAGTGTTGACAGAGTAAGCAGAACTTGTTAACTGTGCCTTTGATATACTGTATATTTTCCACCGCGTCCCCATTTGACCACCCCTAATCCACAGTTTGATGTCTATATATATCACATGGGAATGTATGTTAGTAAATACTGGGTCTGTCAGACATCTAGGCTCTGTCGGTATCGTGCCTGCCTACTGAGATAATAGTCCTCGGTTCCAATCCTTGGTTTGGCTGAAAAGTTTATAATTGGTGAAATGGAGGTTTGGCCTATCATAGTGACTATTGTGTTTGTTATAAATTTAAGTTAGTTTATTTTAACACCGCATCTTACTACTCGTTTGGGTTATACGCTTGTATAGGGCCTACTAGTTACACTAATGGTTTTATGTATTAGGCAGGCTATATTAAGGGAAGGTGTACTCGCATTTGCGTGGAGGGAGAGTGGAAAACAATTTTGGATAAACCACCCTCAGTACATTCGACAAAGATTCCCAACCCCAACCACCCTGTCATCGGCAGTCTAGTCTACCACTAGAGTATCGCCTTAGTCCATGTGGCCACCGAAGCAGGTTTAAGTTTGTTTATAGGCCGTGTGCTGATAGAATCAGTCGGCTAAGAAACTTCACGTTAAGTACATCAAATAAAAAACAACAGCTGGCCAGTGAGTTCTTAACAAAGGGATTAGAACAATTCGCAGGTACAGTGGAGTATTCCCAATGTATACAGAGACAGTTTAAACTGTATTTATTTTATTTATTTAATAGTGTAAATAAATAAATACAGTTTAAACTGCCTCTGTATACATTGGCAATACTCCATGAAATGCCACTGATACAAAAGTGACAGCACTAAGGCTTACTACCCATCCAGGCTATACCCATGTACACTATTTATGCAAGTGTGTTAGGAATGAGTAAGGCTGAATTTAGAGAAATTATACCAGCATTTGTGTGTAGGAATAGTAGAAAACCATTTAGGAAAAACCATCCTCAGTACACCCAACTGGGATTCGAGCCCCAATCTCCCCATCATCAGCAGGCCAGTCTATTGCGAGTGTAGTAACTTAGACACGGGATGGGCAACCCAGTTGCCAATAGCCACATGTGGCGACTTCGCCATGTGGATAATTTTAGTTTGCCGGCTCTCACAGCAACAGCCTGATTGTAGCTTGATATTTTTTACATATCGTTGGAAGCATTTTGCTTTCTTAATGAGTCATGGACGCAACACTGCGATCCAATACTCTCCTCCGTTTTTATTATCTCAATTATTTCAAACTGGCATTTAAATTATTGCATGATTCATTCTACTCTGATATTAAAAATTCAACAAAGAAATCTCCACCATTTTGTCATTGCACAAGTTCGGGCTTGAAAATGATTTTATTTCTCTTCGTATTTTGGAACATTTGAAAATTTACCAGAACTTTTCAGTTACAGATATGAGGATATATATTCTGTCAGACAACAATCTTCCAACTTTTAAATCGGGCATTTAAAAAATATTGCCCATTTCTGCATCAACGTGGATGTGTGAATCGACGTGCTCTACGATGGCAGTCATCAAGTGAGAATACATATCTCAAATCGTGGGTGTCAATGTGGAGGAGAAACTAAGGTGTGAATTATATGTTCAGCCAATGTTACTACATCTTGTAAGTGACCTGGTGGTCTAGAGGTAAGGTGTCGGACTTCTGTGCTGGGGGTCCGGGGTTCAATCCTCGGTCCTGGCACAGATGTATCTGATTACCAAACCCTTCCTTCACCTCTGACAAGACATCTTGTGAATGTGGGGAATGCCAGGCCTCCGCCGTGGTTCGGATACCACGTTAAACTGTAGGTCCTCCATTTCATCTCACAATCACCCTACCATTACACATTAGCGTAAGTGCGTATAACCCGAACGGGTAGTAAGACGCGGTGCTATTAATAATACTACATCTTGTCAGATAAAAGTACTGTAAAGTTTTAAATTAAATTTTCCTACATTTTTAATCAGAATAATTTTCAATACTAGCGTTTAAGTCAGTTGTAATTGAGTAGTCCAAAGGCTAGTTTGATAGTCAGACTTAGTACAGCCCAAGTAGGCACTATACTGAATACAAGATTACACATACTCTTAATAGAATGGACAGTTCCACATATGAAACTGGCCCATTTCAATATGGTTTAGGTAGGTGTCATACTGCATTTAGTATACCATCGTACTTGAGCAATACTACGTCTAACTATGAATCTGCCCCAAGGCGTACATGTTTTGATTAAATAGTGTGTGTTGTACAAACTATTATTAATTATTATTATTACTATTATTATTATTATTATTATTATTATTATTATTATTATTATTAGCACCTCGTCTTACTACGCATTTACGCTAATGTGTAATGGTAGGGTGATTGTTAGATGAAATGGAGGACCTACAGTTTAACGTGGAATACGAACCACGGTGGAAGGCCTGCCATTCCCCACATTCACAAGATGTCTTGTCAGAGGTGAAGGAAGGGTTTGGTAATCAGATAAATCTATGCCGGGACTTGTACAAACTAATTTAACAATTTTTATATGGTATGGCGAATTTCACTTCCTATTCGCCACACATACGACTACATTGAAAAAACATTTTGTCATTAATTTTCAGGACACACTTGACATATATTAAAGAACTGTTGAGGACATAATATGAAGAAAATTAAACTCTGTATTTCTACTGAAGAATTATTTGATTTATTTTGACAAAAAAAAAGTTTTGCCATAATGTAAAAAATCACAGTTTTTTTTTCTCATTCCACCCGCCTTAAGCCACATACATTATTTTGTGTGTGGTTGGTCAAACGGATGGTGCGAAGGATGGAACCAGTATGGTTCTTCTATCTGCCATTGCTTTCCTTGGCAACAGCCCACGAGCCGCTCTTGTTAGATTTCGAATAAGATATCTGACAGCGGGAGCCACACCAACGGCCAAGAATCCCCGTACCACGCAGTGTACGAACCGCCAAGCTCGTAGCTGCTCTTGCCAAGTGAATTAATAAGGCGCTCTCAATGTTTATAAGGACTAGAGGGTAGGTTCCCAAGATTCATCGTGCGTCCAGCACGTATCGTGATAATCACGGAGGCCAACCACCTCAAATAAAATCCACCCTTGGGCACTAATTACATACATAAATAAATGTTCACTAATATACAATAATATGAAGTAGAAAAAAAACCTATCAACTTCTTTTTAACAAGTTAGGTGGCCGTATGGTCTGATGCGTCACTCTCACAAAAGACTGAATTGCAATGGACGAGGAAAGCGGGTGTATTTTCTTAAATTAGTTTTATTTAACCAGTTTAACTTTGAATTATTTCAATTTATAATAACTTAACACTACTACCAAAGTTAACCCCACTTTCCTTTCCGTTATACATCTAACTAACATAGTATAACGAGGTTTAACTTAGCCTAAATTAACCTTACTAAACATTTCTAGCTAACCTATTCACTTAGGCTTAATTTCACCCAATAAAACTTAGCTTGCTTAGCTCATGATAATAAAACTTAGCCTACACTAATGAAAATAGAAACAATTAATCTTGTCATTCTCTCGAAATTTGCTGTGGACTAGTCTGTACATTACGCCTAAACATATAACTACGTTTACTAAGCTCAGAATTTAAGTACTATGCATATTTGAACTGGAAAGTAAATGGAAGTTTTATTAATTTTATTTATTAGGTAACAAATACATATTATATTTTAATCCATGATAGTGATATTTAGAAAGTATATCAGAGTATAAAGTATGTTTCATAATTTGTACTCATTTGTGCCTGTACGCTGACCGTTGCTTGTTATAATATAAATTAAACTAGCCCTAAGTGGATCCCCCTTTCCGCCCTAAAAAAGTATAGTGTTATTTTCAATTCCAAACATTCCTCAGATATTAATTTTAAACAAAATCGTTACAGCAATTTTTTTTTAATTTCTAATTTTCAAAAATCAATTACTAATAGATTATCTTTAAATAAATTTCTCCCCCTAAAATCAGTAAAAATTGTAACTTATATTACCACACACCAACCATGTGTTCACAGCTTTAGGAGGAATTGTCTTCTGCATGACGTCATAGAAGAAAAGGTTGGGGGAAAGAGGAGCTTATGAAGGAGGATTCAAATATTGGATGATTTGAAGGAAAGAAGAAAATTCTGGGAGCTCAAAGAGGATGCAAAGGACAGGGCGTATTGGCGGTCAAAGTTCATTGACACGGAATAAACCTGCCATAATACAGAACACAAGATGATTATATTATTATTATTATTATTATAACCCAATACTGGTTTTGAAAAAATAATCAAAGTCACGTTATAAAAACTTGGAATTTGATCAAATTTAGTCATCAATAAACTACTCTTAATTTTATGACTCGAATAAATAAAATAATTTTAGATTGAGGTATGAACATGTATAATATAAATGAAGAGTGTGAATAAAATCCATAAAACCATTTCAGGTATAGCTTCAGGGATACAAAGACAGACAGACATGAGAGCATACAGAATTTTTTTTGTACATTTTTCGAGATTGGTGTACATAAAACTTAAAGATTTGTCATAATCTCGAGGTAAAAATATAAGGTACGGAACTCGGCAAGGACTTTCTCGCTTTATTGTTAAAAAAAATGTTTAAGAAACAATAAATATTTCTCTTTATATGAGAAAGTAAAACAATTGTATGCAGGATAAGATTATTATCAATATATTGTTTGTGTTTTGGAGTATGTATTTTACGATCATTCACATCGAGGATAAGAAAATTACATCCTTTTTTTTTTGTTACTGAATTTCAGTAAGCAAACCTACTTAACATAAATAAATATATTTCAGTAGAGACATCACGTATATTTTATTCCTTCCCTTTTAAACTGAACCTTCAACTGAGTCTAGTTCCCCCTCTTTATTTTTGTTGGCTGTATAAAGGAGCGTGCACTTGTATGAATATTTTAAATAAGTGTGAACTGAAGACTTCACACAAGATTCGGAATCCAGCATATCAGCCGCGTAGCACGTCTAGAGACGTCAACTCCTCTGAATTTCTTACAGTCAACAAAACAAATTTATATCCTCATTTCTCTCTTGATGCTGTCGAGATAAATCTTTCAACGCGACTTTATCCCCTCCCCAATAAAGTTTATTATGATTATATTTATACTAGCAATTCCGCACGGCGTTGCTCGTGACCCACTCTGGTATAAGAATTATATAAGCACTACACCCCCCACCCCCCAAATTGTTTATAATTACGGTCGATTTCGCACACATTTTTTTTTTTTTCGAAGAGGATGCGGCATATTTTTATCACAGTTATCTCTTAAACCGAATTCTAAACCAGATTAACAATATTGTCTTCAAAAATTTGTTAAAAATAGCATAATTAAAAAGATAATTAAGAATTTAAAATCCGACTTCGATGTGCATTCAAACCCTCCTCGGTCTACCTATTAAAAAAAAAATCTGATCTTTGCGTGCCGTAGATTTGGCTGGGCATCGCACACAAACAAACAAGCAAACAAACACACAGACAAAAACTTCCTTTTATTATTATTATTATTATTATTATTATTATTATAGATAAATAAAAGGACAGGTATAATATATAGCTCAAGGTGTTAACAAATATTGTGTTGGTGGTAGAATTGTCTGTAATATCAAATTCTGTTCGGTCCTCTAGCCAAAGGAAAGGAAGAGTAAGGTTATTGTTATAGCTATTACGTTAAAAAATAATATTATCGTTGCAAATTATTAAACAATTTAAACTTTAACAAAGTATATATCTAAAAACAACTAATATTGTGCTACACACAGACTTTATCTCTTCTTTATCAAAAAAGCAGACATTTACTTAAACTCGTAAGATTTGTGAAACGCAATAATAACCATTGCTCCAGGGACATGATGTAAGAATTAACATCGCCATTCCCCCTAAAGAGTATAAAATAAATAATATACACGTTTACAGAAATATATTAAGAAAAAAAGTAACATCTATGTTCACCAAAGATTATAACATTAAACACCAGATTTCCGTGACCTCGATTTAAGAAAATATATTTTCCAATAGTTTGGAAACTATTGGTTTGAAAGCAAAATATATTTAAATTTTAAAAGTATTACAAGTTAACAATGATAAGCTATTTAATAGATCAGGTAGTCGCGGAGATGGTGTTCAAATTGGGAAATTTACGCTTATGTAAAGTATCCTCAAATTCATTTTTATTGGAAAATGAGAGTTGAAATTTTGTTTGTAATGTTAAACAGTGACTAGATACAAAATTAAATCAAAATCGTTTGAGTGGCTTTCGAGAAAATCGATTTTTTTTCTCTCTTTTTGCCCTTCAGTGTGATATTCTTTGTTCTAAAGATATATATCTAATTTCAATTTCCATCAATATCTCGAATTCGAGATGTTTTTTGTGTCAATCACACTACTTCCTCTAATTAAAGGTTCACAAGAAAGAAATTATCAACTATTACAAGTTTTCAAATTATTGTTATTTCAAATTAGGGTTGTTAGCTATTCTACCGGAGGAATTACAGATAATCTTATGGAATGTGCCTTTTAATGTTCATACAAATAGATAAAATCAAGGCAATGTTGAAGATAAGTAAATGTAAATACAGTATATGTAAATACATGTGTCATTACATTTTATTACAGAGCCAAATTAAATAAATGGTACGACACGATTGCACAAATTTTCTCATATCGTGTATTATAGCTTCAAAGAAAATTATTAAAAATAGATTTTTATTAAATAGCCTTAAATAAGTTGTTCTCATAAAACAAACACAACATGTTAATCACAACATTCACTCTATATATACAATTTACACCAAATAGTTGAAATATATTTAACAAAATTCAAATTTACAAAAATAAACTATTTATAAACTATCCTAAAATTATTTTTTTATTCATAAAAATAAAATCATATTCTTATTTATCATCAAAAACTATTCAGTTTCCCATTTTGAATTCCATCTTCAAGGTGAATTTCCAAAATATTCAAATTTTCTATAATTTGGTTGTGAGTATAAACTATCCTTGGATAAAGATACGTTATTATTGATATGTAAAATAGTCTCCCGATACAAATTTTAAACCTTATCGTTAAATTTTTTTTTAATATTCAGATTTAAAAAAAGTCATCATAATCGCTATCACCATCGCCAAATTTATTTCCCCAAAACAAGTATACAGCTTTATTTGTAATCTTCTTTTCTAAAACTCCCCAAATACATACTTTAAGCAAAATCGTTTGAGCCATTTTCAAAAGAGCTCGAATTTTCAAAAATCAATCATCATTAAATGACCCTTTATCGAATATGTACTCAAAACCAAGTATACAGGGTTATTTGTCATATCAAACATTCCTTTGATACCCATTTGGAACCAAATCATTAGAGCCAGTTTTAAAATATTTCAAGGTTTTGAAATATTTGTCATCAGTAAACTACCCTACACTACAGCAAATATTTGCCCAAAAAACCATTTAAACAGATCCTGGACATGAATTTTAAACAAAATCATTGAAGCAATTTTCGAAAAAATTGTAATTTAAAAAAACTACTCGTCAGTATACTTCGCTTAATTGAAGGGCTAGGCTAAAAAATAAACTGTTTCGTGGTATAAGCCTGTTAAATATAGCTATAAAGTTTGAACGAAATCCATCAAATCGTTTTGTATCCATGGACAGGGACAGCCTGACAGACATACAGACAGACAGAATTTTAAAACTAACATTTTTAATAATACTATCATAACGTGCCCCTAAAGCAAAATTGTTTTAGTAAAATTTAGTTATCAATCTTGAAGAGAGAGCAATGGTTTTATATTTTTTCGTTCGAATGGATGCGCCGTGAAATAATTGATAAACTATCACACACTACAGTTGTGATTTGAGGTTTGCCTAGTCATAAAAAACACAGGCTGAACGAACCTATCTTAGTGAAAGTTAGGTTCGCTCAGTTTTTTTTTATAACTGCGCTGCCTTTTTGCTCGTTCTCTCAAAATACAATTAACAAGCCTGAATACAAATCAAGAATAAGCCTTCTCAGTCAAGAGCTAAGCAGCCTAGTGTTTTTTTTATGGTATTTAACATGCACTTACTGAATATACTGTTTTTGAATTAAGCCCACACTAATGTTATTTAAAGAGTAGCCTATAATTTTTAACGTGAACTTTCTGAACAGATTTTTATTGAGTTAAGCACACACTAAATCTATTCTGGACATACTTTAGCGTGTATTTAGGGTTTATTTCAGCCCAACACTTGTAAACTAGCTTAATAATAGACCAAATACAGTGCCCAGACTCCAGATGTACAGGTCACCATTGATAATAAGGAACTCATGGGAATTGAATACATTACCTATTTATTGCTAGAAAGACGTTTTTCTGACCAGGATCAGGACAGCGGTAATGGTTATTGATGACAACTAGTAATAGAACACTCTCAAAGGACTTACCAATAAACGCAGTAAGATAATGTATGTTTATATAAGTAATAACTTATATTTGATACAATAATGTGATTATTGATTAGTGTCTGGTACCTAATGATTTATTGGTCTAAGAACAACCGATTAAATTAACTTTTCTAAAACAAAAAAGAGGGAGTAAAAACGCGTAGGCAGAAAACCTAATATTCACGTCTAAATTCTTAAGCTTCTGTTCAGTTACTATTAAAAAGTTTTCAAAAATAGTTTTCTTTATAATTATTTTACCTTTATCTGATTTATTATTTTGCCTTAAATTAAAAGAATGAGTTACACATTTTTGAGGGAAACATAATGTAGAAATACGTTGGTGCTATAGTAGAACCAATCAAGAGAGAGAGAGAAAAAAAAAGATCAAACTAACAAAATAAAAATATAATACGTAGGAAAAGTTGGTGACAACCGTTGGGGGAGAATTTAAAAAAAAATTACAAATAAAGAAATCAAGTGTGACAAAGGGATGGGAAAAGAATGTGGAATAAGCCATGAAATACAAGAACAAGAATCTGTCCGCGTGAAGGGTCTGTGACGGTAGAAGGGGGTGTTAAGTGACAAATGACTGGTGCTACCCGCAGGGACAGATATTACATTACTTAAGGACTTTATCACAGTAGACAGTCCGGAATTTCTTACTTTGGAAAAGCTGACTGGGGTGTACCTTCAAACACATCATTATTATCATCATCGTCGTTATTATTATTATTATCATTATTATTATTATTATTATTACTATCGTCTTTATTAATAATATTATACTTAAAATATATTATTTTTTTATTTAAAAGGATTTTATAAATTTATTTACTTTTTAACTAAGCTTAAGATTATTTAAAAATTTGAATTGTTTTAGTTGAGGTTTTTCTTTTTGATGCGTGTAAGTCAAAAAGTTTAGGCTTTGGTTTAGTTGAGTGATCAAATTATTAAAAGTAGAATATAGACGCTTTCTCAATGTTCATTCAACCTATGATTTTAAAAACCATTTCCTTGATTTTCCTTTATTGGTTTATAACTATTCATTTCTTAACTTGAAATATTTAGTCTACGATTTTAAGATATCTTGTTGCCATTATTTCTGTACCAGGAGTGTCCAAGAACTCTTTAATTTAGCATTGTTATAATTCTTGGCATGACTGGATCTCAAAATGTATCAACGAGCCAAACTGACATAGCATAGAATATTTCGATGAGGATATAAGCGTGATTGACAAATCCAGCACGATATGCGCATCATTACAGTTGCCATTGTACTATCGGTAGCATAAAGCCCTCCTGGGTCGAAGTGGATGAGTTATCTGATAACTCACGATCTTAATTAATCACTCATATAAATAGGTTTGACCATTTCCGCACATCCATCACAGATTCTGCCTTGAAATATGAGTGAAGAATGGCCCTGGGGACTGGGCGACTGCAGGCTAACTCAGTGGTGAGAGCATTAATTTACTAATCCAAAGTTCCTGGGTTCGATTCCAGTATCTAGGTGTCATTTTTACATTTATAGAATATAATTTTTGGTTTAACACACCATTTTAAATTAACACTGGTTGAGACTAAACTATTATATTTTATTTTAATAAATATGGAACGATGTCCAAATATGATCTTCTGAAAAAAACTTAGATTCTTCTCTAAGCTTTCTTTCGATGAGATTACTTCCAATGTTCAAATTATTAAATATTTTATAAACTAGAATCAACTAGTTTAAAGCCCTATGAAACAAATCAAATTTGTAAAGAGTTGTTTGATCACAATATTCTTACTAAAATGGAATCGCGTTAAATTTGAAAATCCCAGTTTTCATCAGATAAAGTTCCGTCTCTCCAATCGCATCATTAAAAGCAAACATCGCTCACTTCTAGTATCAATGTACATAAAAGTAATACCTGTATGAGAGAACAAAAAGCAAACTACAGTAGCCGCCCCATTGCTTCTTTGGTGCTGACTGACAGTTCACAGCTGACTTTTGACGGTCAAAATTTAAATATATACATACATTTTGACTGTCAGAAGTGACAGCGGCTAAACACACGTTTTTTTTTTCAGATCATCTGGTTCGGCGCAAGGATACGTAATTTGGTCTGGTAACTTTTTAAAGCTGTCAGTCAGCACTAAAGAAGCCATGGAGCTAATGTATGTTATACAGGGGTACACCCAAAATAATTTTAGCAAACACTTAAAATACATCAAGTCGAACTATACAATCGAGCATTGAAGATGTGTTGAATGAATTTTATCTACATTTGTATTCTACTAGCCAACTAATTTCAACAATAATTTCCAATACACCTGGCTACGAGCCTAGAGGTCCCGGGTTCGATTCTCAGCTGGTATCACGGGTAATTTTCCCGAAATGTTTGTTATCCCAACAGTCACCAGGGTCTGGCTAGTTAAGTTAATAGTTTCTACCGGTT
>CABFOV010000376.1:99261-128846 GCA_902141375.1 Timema poppense
CATGTTCACT
This sequence comes from Timema poppense, assembly GCA_902141375.1. Lineage (NCBI taxonomy): Eukaryota > Metazoa > Arthropoda > Insecta > Phasmatodea > Timematidae > Timema > Timema poppense. Next base: position 99,272 of record CABFOV010000376.1, read on the forward strand.
ATATCACTCGTCATCACCTCATCTCATCGGGACAGGGAAAGATCCTCCACGGTAAGGATGTACGATTAGGACATTCGGGTGTCCTCTGGGTAACGGTACATTAGTACTGGCTAGTCTTCCTACCAATTGGGCTACGAGGGATGTATCTCAGGCGCGCGCGCACACACACACAAACACACACATATCTTAGACAAAAATTACCTTGTACATGAATTCCATTCGTTCATTCACTCAATTTGTTGCTATACACACACGCCAGGTACTGTTTTGTTTCGGTTTGTTAATTTTTTTAAATCTATTGATTTCCATAATTTTTTAAAATATTTTTTTTTCTTTTTTGTAAATAATCTGATCTTACATGGGGATATGGAAGGTACCTCCCAATTTTCAGTTTATTGGCAAATTGCTCCATTTTAATATAAAGGAGTGACAAATATGTGAAGTGCACTGTACCAGTTTTTTTCCTCTCTTTTTTACTGTTACGTGTCTGCTCAAGCCAAATGTCATCTATCTCGGAGTGTACTTGCGAAGTTACAGCTAATCCCACGGAATGCCGCTAGGGGCTCTCATCAAGTTGTCTCTCAAGTATGAAGAGGACCTTTCAGTTGGAAAGGAGCCACCGGATAGCACCAGACAGCTAATCCGTCCAAATTACCGGGTCGAGAGATGAAACCTTACAGGCAGTTTCTTCTTCTTCGATGATTAGAACTTGTCCAGTCAGGGAGGGTTTTACGGACAGGGAGATCCTTTCGATCCTCCTTTCAGACCAGCGCGGGGGGATTATTCTCTTGGAATCTTTCAAACGTTCGTGGATTATTGGATGGAGTTCTCGAAGCCCGGGGATGTATTCATACTCACCACTTCATATTATGATATGTTATTTAGAAAGGTTGTGGGATGAAACATTTGCCAAGGGAGATTGCCCTTTAATTTCTTAAGGAGAATTTTCAGAATATTTAAGGTGAATGGAAATTATTACTAGTAAGGGCTAATATTTTTCCTATTTTTTAAAATTAAAAAGAATTGGTCAAAATAAATAAAATGGTGCTTCAGTAGTTGCATTTATTTTTTATATTTTACACTAAATAATATAAGCAGTTCTTAAATATTTACTATGGGCATAGTAGTGTTTGATAAGAAAACCTTTTAAATTATTAGAAAAAGTTTATCACATAAGTTTCAGTAAATATATAACAGATCTCCCAGTCAGGTATCGACGACAGCGGTTGGTGGTAGAATCTGTCACTAAATCCAGGTATGTTGTTGACCAGATATGTTAATACTTCAATATTATAAACCAGGTAAGATGAAAATAACCTCGAACTAAATTTAGAATTTTCTTATAATCTTCAGACTAAATATCTGCTGGCCAAAATATATAAAGTAGCTTTGTCGAGTTAAATTTTCTACGCATAGTAATCTCAATATTTCTTGAATATCCGTAACTATAGAGGTTGAGAAGAAATTTTTAAATAAATAGCAAAGCTGTCAACTCAAATCCATCGATGCTTATTACAGATATTCAAGAACGGTTGAAATTGAAATACGGAGAAAATTAAGATAAAAAAATTAATGAAGTATTATGTTAATATTTTGGACACAAACAAATATTATAAAAACTACAAAAGTACGAACCTTAACCTAAGTTCCCTTTTGCCTCACCTTAAAACAGCACCTTTTAATTTGTGCGCTGTCACGAAAGGTTCAGAAGTTGTGCCTTGGGAGCTTCGCGTAGTTTAAAAGATAAACAAGAGAAAAAATTTGGAGTAAAAATAAGTATTTTTATATCCATGGCTGATTTTTTTTAATAACACACAATTATTAGTATTTTAGTTTTTGAACTTTAAAATACAATCTTAATACTCGATTTTTAATCATGGTTTCTGCTTAGAAATATTATGGTGTACCTTGACAATTTTAGTGTCCTGTTAAGTGTGCCGTGAGTTGAAAATGATCGGGAATCGCTGCCTTAAAACCTAACTCATACAAACTCTTTCTCTAAAATCCAATCGCATGTTTCGGAACCATCACTTATCAATAATTCTTACTACTTTTATTTAGGCATTAGAACACTTTTAAATCACCCTTTTGAGAAAATAAATTTTACAACACACATCATGATTTAGAGAGCTCACTTCTAGTGGTCTAAAACCTTTGGCGTTTCACAGTATAATTAATAAAAAAAATCCCCTTCGTTATACATGCTTTGAATAAAACTTGAAGATGAATTTAGAAAACGTTTTTGAAAGAAGCGAAATTGTTAATGTGTAAAATTTAGATAACATACTATGGTATATTATTTACAATACTCATTTTAAATATAATAATTTGTATAAGTTTAATTTAAATGCTTACACTCTAACCACCACCCTCCCAAAAAATCTATATACATCTTAATTAATCAAAATTCCTTTTAGTAGGCTATGTTATCAATTTAATGAAGACTACTATCCTTACACTTAAACAAACACATCATGGTATCCCAACTCTTATATCCTATCTGTCAATAAAAATTATATTTTCTATTAGTATCATATAATATAAAATTTTACCAATAAAAAAATTATGCTCTAAGCAAGAAACACCTACATCTTAGTTCAGTATAAAAAGCATCTGGCTATTATTCCATATGATTGTCAAAATAATAGGTTTATCAGAGAAAACTTACTAAGAGGTAATTTACTGAGAAGTGATTTGAAAATTGTCACAGCGAAGACAGAGTAACTTGGCCATTTGTCATTTCATCTATTTGTCTGAATGGATTCGGGGATCTTTGTTACGCAATAACTGTTAAATCCCTGGACTAATTTAAATGAAAATTCGCAGGGACAGTATTATAACACAGACAAATAATCTATGTACATTGCACAGTACATGATTTTTTTTAAATCTGGCTGTCCTTTTCAATATGGCGGCTGCTCAAAAATATGTATGTCTCTTTGTTTGTTCCACGATAACTGCCAAATAAGTAAACAAATCTTAACGAGATTTAGCAGAGATATTTTTTGGACTTAGGCCACAGACAAGTAAGAAACCGACTCTCAACTTTACGGGGGTTTCACCGCGCTTTTTTTGTCAGCTTGAGTCTTTCAACACTGGGCTTCGCTAGTGTCACTGCTGGGTGATGATAGGACTAACCGCAGCGAACGTAGTGTTGAAGGACTCGAGCTGTCAAAAGGAGCGCAACCATTTTAACCTGGAGGTTAAGTGTGTGGGTATATTACTTGTCTGTGACCTAGACCGAACAATGTGTTTACATATTTTTGTATTTAATTATTCGTTTAAATATGGTGAACGATCAATGGATTTTGCCTTAGCAGCTAATCTAATGTTATTTGAATTTATAATTATAAACAAGCAATCTAGTACCTAGAGTGTACTTTTTAATCTTTGACATATATTTCTAAATTGAGGTCATAAACCTCGTGAACAACGGCTGTGCTTTATGAATATATTGTACTGTTGGATACAGTATATATTTTCTTTCTCTCAAACTTAACTACCAAGGAAAGATATCAACTTTAAATCCAAAGAGAAACTATAGGAGCTATTTCAACTTTAAATCCAAAGAAAAACTATAGGAGCTATTTCAACTTGAAATCCAAAGAGAAATGTTAACTCTTAAGTAGGTAACGAAAAGAACATGGAGTTAGCGAGGTCTACTGGTTACAGAACTACTAGTAGTTGCATACGATTGTGTCGTAATATTCTTTTAATCCCAGAAAGTATTTACTATCGAGAAGATTCACTGTAAATGCTGTTTTTTTTTTAAATATAATTTAAACATTTTATGAAGCAATGCTAATGACCTACTAAAGAACAGAGAGCATATACCAGGTTGTTTGTCTACTGTAATGCACGGAGCAGGAATATTAGAACGCATTTGTCTCCATAATCCCCCACAACTGTTCACATATATAAATAATGTGAGCAAACTCGGTTAGCAAAGTGGAGTAATGTAAACAGCGGAACACATACAATTTACAAAACACACACAAACTCATATACTACTTTACTCTACTCTTTGATGAGAAATGAAAGATTGCTACTACTCTCGTCTGAATACTTTGCTGTATAAACAAAATATTACTTTGAAAAAAACCCGTATCATTTTAAATTCAAAATAATAAAACAAATATTAGTATTTATCTCAAAGTTAGGAAAGCGCAACATAGAACATTCTATACATGATGGAAATAAACATTTACATAATAATATGAGCAAAACACGTATTAATGGCCACGCAGAATGAACGTAAAGATTGTCTAATATGGTTTGTCGATAACGAGGAGGTCGTAGTTCGAGTCTCGGTGATTTAGTACAGTGTTGATAAAACTTTTCGAAGCTCACGGTACAATTGACAAGCCTAAAAATTTTGCGGAGCACTGTTTTGTTTTGGGTACGCACCGCGGCAACAAAATTGGATTAGGCACCCAGTCCAACGGTTATAAATCATAGCTAGGAAAGTATGGACTAATTTATTTTCTGAAGTAACTTCAAATGTTCCATGATTAAAGGCTGAAGTTGTTTGTCTGTACCCGCTTCTTTAAAATTTGAACAGATTTCGTTTAAACAATAATTTGTGTAGACCATAAATGTATGCACGGCTGCGACTAGTTGCAACTTCATTCGTGTTCTTATTGATAAAACTATGTTTAACGCTTTGTATTGTTGCCATACGGCACACCTAATTTGTCCATGTGGCCGCGGCACACTTATTGGGGAACACACGCTCTAATGAACTGAGTTTATTTATACATGAATGGTTTCCCAACCGTTATCTACCTCTGAAAAATTCGGGTACACCTCCTCCAAACTACACCCTAACGACATTATCTACATGTTCTATGACAATAGGAACTCGAAAATGTATTGCCATACTTACCAAAGTGCACCCCCCATCCTTATCTTGAGCTGGTTTTATCCAGCTAACCTCATTACACTTTATCTCTATCTTGAGATAGTCCTATTCAATCCCCCTCATTAAACCTTATGCTTATCTTGAGCTAGTTTTATCCAGTCCACTACACCATATTCCTATCTTGAGTTAGTTCTATCCAGTCCCCCTTTTTAATCCCTATCTCTTCTTGAGCTAGTTCTATCCGATCCACCTCATTACAACCTATCACTAGATTGATCTAGTCATATCCAGTCCACCTCATTACACTCTATCAGTATCTTGTCCAGCCCTCCCCATTACACCCTATACCTTTCAGGTTAATTCTAATGTTATCTCAATCCTCGGTCCCGGCACGGATTTATCTGATTTACAAACCCTCCCTTCACCTCTGACAAGACGTCTTAATGATGTGTGTAACCTGATCAAGTCTTAATACCTGTTCAGGTTACACACATCATTGAGGCCTACTAACTACAGTAATGTGTTAGGGATGAGGAAGGTTGAATTTAGTTAAAGTGTACCCGGATCTGCCTAGAGGAAGAGTTAAAGACAATTAAAACACACCCTGAGAACACCCGAATGGGATTCGAACCCCAATTACCCTGTCATTGGCAGCCTAGTCTAAGACTAGCGTGACGTCTTCGATGATGCGGCCACCAAATAAGGACAAAATGTAATAATAGGCCAAATTTTTTGGTGTAGAAAAAATTCTTTGAGTGCATTGAATCTTATTTCCCCACTCTATCCTGTGTAGGGAAAAAAAACAAAATCATAAAACTATTTCCGATCTCGAATAGAAGAAAAAAAAAAGTTTGGTGTTTTGTTCGTACTCAAATAGCTCCGTCGCATGTTACCTTACACAACAGAGATCTACTTTATATTATATTCACGGCGGCACAAAAGGGAAGTGTTGGTGGAAGTGGCTCACGGCAAAAAGCCCGTATTACATGTGCATTACTCCGACAAGTTTTGTATTCGCTTTGAAGTTTACCGCTAAGGGAAGAGGAGAGAAGAAGCCAGCCAACAAGATGAAAATTGGAGAAAAAAGATGTGAGCGTATAGTAATAATAATAATAATAATAATAATAATAATAATAAACGTCTTGAAACACCAAAGTAGAAAACAACGTGAGAAAATAAATTTATATATAAAAAAAAAAGAGTTGAGTCTCTTTTGTAGAATTGTTTGAAATTAGGGGCAGCTCAACTACAAGCTTCACATGCGAGTTATTAATTACCAAGAAACCTTCATATAAGGCTCCAATATTTCAACGTCATAATTTAGTCAGCTTGACTTTGAAAAAAGTTTTCTTTGTCAATGTCTTTCATCTTAGAGGGTGCTTATCAAGCACTTTATATATACCTATAAAAAAAAATGGAAAAAGTGTAAGCTTCGTTAATAAACGTGAAATGCTTTACATGTAGCTCGTATAATATTTATCATAACTTTGAGCTGCGCGAAATATATCTATTTTTTTACTTTATTTTTTCTCTTTCGTGAAAATGATGCGAGAGGAAAAAGAAATGTAACTATAGGAAAAACAAAGTATAGAATGACACTCCGTGTGGGAGCCAGGGATAACTTTAACTAGACTTTTGTGTTTAAAAATTATAAGATAAGTAACGTAAGGATCTGTTTGTTAAGCTTTTAGGAAGTTCAATAAATTAAAAGCTATCTACATTTTAAAAGAAAATATGCAGTCAAACAATTATTTTCAAGTACGAAATTTAAATATATGTTCGCTTTAGAAACCTGCTTAAAAATTAGAAACTACTTTGTTTGTTATAGCAGATATTTAAAACACTATAACTAAATGATTGGAGACTATGTATTATGATAAATTCTAAACCAAAATAATTTATCACATTTATGATAATATAGGCTGCATCATATTTTTATGTTTTGGCACAAAAAACTTTATTAATTAATTAATGCTATAACTTATAATATTTTTACCAAAAATAGCAAGTGTTAAATAGTAATTTTTTTATTGCAATACGTTTCAGATGTTAATATCTACCTTTAAAACCATGTGTAGAAATTTAACTTCATGGCTACCCAATTCATGAACTGAATAAGTTTCTGCCTAGTCCATGAAATGAACAAAATAATAACAAGTTTGGTCCAAACCTTTATTCATTTTAGAATAGAATGCTAGGTTTAGTTTGATTGGGTTGGTTTATATTTCTTAACATATAATATCGAAGAACTAATTTTAGCTAAGCTTTTAGTAGATAGGACAATTTATGTTATCGCCGCGTCTTACTAGCTATTCACGTTATAATAATGTTTACCAATTACTCTAATATGTTAGATATTAATAAAGTTGAATTGTATAGGAAGTGTACCCACATTTGCTTGGAGAGAGAGTGTGGAAAAACATTTATGAAAACCCACATCAGTACTATTAACCGGGACTAGAACCCCGGTATCCCTGTCATCGGCGGTCTAGTCTATTGCGCGAGTGACGCCTTAGACCATAAGTCAGGTGATAGAACAATAATTTCCAATTCATGAGATGGGCAAAAGTTCATGCAATTTTTGCCCAATTCATAAAATGGTCAAGAGAAGAGACCAGTTCACCGAATAGACATAAAATTTCCCAATTCGTGAAATGGATAGTTTGACAAATAGGTTGTAGCACATATATAGTTTATCAAATATAAATAGGCATATTTAAATCATAGGACTTATAGTTTTAACTTGACTGATTTGGATGTATTTCATTTCAACAAAACAGCTCAAATATAAAATAACTCATCTTGGGATTTCTTTAGAACGAATGTATTTCGTTTTTTTATTCATATTTGAAATTACTCTGCATGATTACTGGCAGAATATAACTCGTGTAGTCTCATTCATCAGGCAATGGAATCTCAAGATTTATTTTTATATACCGTATATATATATATATACATATATACATACATATATATGTAACAACAAAAATAAAAGCGAGAATAAAAAAAGAAAAACTTGTTTCATTGAAAGACATACATATACAAAAAAAGTTTCAAAATGAGAACAAAAGCTGTAAAATGATGTGGCTTAAATAGTGCAGAAGTGTAAGAAGGATTAGAGAAAGAAAGAAAGGGGGAAAGAGGTAAGAAAATAAAAATAAAAAATATATGTAAAGTCCCTGAAGAAGTAAAAAAAAAACGCGAAGAAAACTTGCTCATTAATTTTTAAAGCTAGAGTAAAAGGAGGGTTTGGGTGTTTGGTTGGGGGGTGATATGGGGTTGGAGGAGGGAGAGAAAGATGAAAAGAATGTGCATGAAGTGAGTGAGTGAGGAAATCCCACCCACCCCCTTTCCACCAACTTCTTTGGTTGTCCTGCGTCTTAGTTTTCAGCCTCTCTAAGACGGGCTTTTCTTCCAAGTTACATACAAATTTCAAGTACATCCAGTTTCAAATCCTCCATTTCTTTAAAACCAAAATATACACCTCTTCGTGATCATTATAAAAAAAATGTATTCTCTTCCCGACCTATGTTTTATCTCAGTTGGAAGATTGTATACCCAAAGATCCAGTGCTGGATTCACAACAAGGATCGAGAATATTTGAAATCTAAACCAGGGAATTGTTCCCTTTCTAAGAAGTGATCAATTGACGCTCTAACTTGCGTCTGAATGTTGTGAAATTCATATAACTAAGCTATTATAAAACTCTAGGACATGTATAGGCATAAAATAATATTTAGCACCACGTCTTACTACCCGTTCGGGTTATACGCTTTAAGTACTAATTACTCTAATGGATTAGGAATTGGGAAGGTTGAATTAAAGGAAGTGAACCCGCATTTGCGTTGAGGGAGAGTTGAAAACCATTTAAGAAAAAACTCAGTTCACCCGACCGAGATTCGAACCTCGATCTCCCTGTCCTCAGCAGTCGAGCTCAACACGACTAGCGCGTTAGCCAACTACGCCACCGAGGCGGGTTCACGATTACAAAAACATTAAATTGATATTATTCCGATACCCCTATTTTCTTACGGATGATCATTTTTAGAATTTCTTAGAAAATTAAAACTCTTTTTGCTATCAACATTGTTATCATTTTACTATTTTCCTGGTGTTATTTTATAGATATTTATAATAACTAGAACAATGTGACAGTTTCAGATCACATGACTTGACTTGTGAATATGTGAAGCTAGTTCTAGTAACTTTTTCTTATTTCCAGATAAAGTAAATTTGCAAGAAAATTGGGGCATAGCTAGACCATTCTAAGCACACGTCAAAGGGTACAAGCAATATTACTTGTGTTCTCAAAAGTTAAGGGAACGGCTGGGCCGTTTGACTCGTTGGAACATTTGACCGTGTAAAGGTTCACGTTTATGTCTCTCTCACACTAATTATCTTGCAGATAGTTCACGGGAGCTCAAACTTAGCGATCGACGCTACTGCTCCTAGTCTATATCGCTAGCTTCAAATGGGGACCTAATTAAAAATCACAAATTGAAACAAGGCGTGGTGGGGGAGGGGGTATATAAGGGAAAAGGGGGGAACCATGCCTTTAACCCTCCTTAACTTCCTACGGAAGTTTAACCTTTAAAACAATTGAACCGAAATCTAAGGAATTAGATTAAGGAGAAATATATTCGACCCACGAACACTGATTAGAGGTAAGGTTTTAGACCATGCGAGGAACTGACATTCTACTAAGAAACTAACCTCACTTTGTTTATTTCATGTATTATATTTTACATCAATAGCAAGAATATGGAGGATTTTTATATTTAAAATTTTAGTTGGTGACCAATGTTTTTTGAAAACTTTATAATACAACTTCAACGCCCAAATATTGAAGATAGCCGTCATTTGGATCAACTTCCTTGATAGTCGTGACAGTATGTACAAGTTCAAGGTCACCTAAGTTAGGTTAGGTCAAACATAGATCATAGGTCACACGGCCTAAGGAGTAACTCTCACAATATACTGCATTTCTGGCTCTGGTGAGATCAAGGTTCGAATCCCAGCCTGATGTACTCAAACGTGTTTTTAAATCGTGTTTCCTCCTTTACCCACTTAAATGTGGGCGCATTCCTCTTAGCTATACCTTCCTTGTCCTTATTCCTAATACTTTAAGTGCGTGGATAATCCGGGGAGTTGTTATACTCGCTACACACACAAGATAAATCAGGCTAACTTGTGAGAACCTAAATTAATCAAGATGATTACTATGAATGCATTTTTTTTTAACATTTAATGGATAAATTGACAAATTGAATAATTAAGTATTAAGGGTACCACCTACTTCTAAGGAAATATCCTTACACCATGGTACTTACTATAGGAATGATAGTTCTTAAGTTTAAAAACCACTAAAACAATCTTCAATTTCCTTCGAGTTTTCGCACTTAAAGAATATTGGTTTATTTCGATAGGGATATGTTGATATATTTCACTCACATTTTGTCGTTAATAATATTTTGAAGAGAAAAAAAATCCTTCATAAAAAACGTGGCATTTCTAAACGTCTATATTCGTCTCACTACTCTGTCCTTTTTCGTGTCGAGGAATAATTATTTTTTAAATTTAAATTTATTGAAGAGTGGTTCCCTCCATATGGATTGCACTGACTTACACTGAGTTGCAACTTGTGTGTTGATATTCGTTCATAAATGTGTTTGTTTATCCTATTTTTTCCCCCCCAAACAAATAAAAAATGTAACATAGTAAGCCTACACCTGATTTTTTCTGACTTTGTTCAAACTCAACATGGACCATATCCCTTCTATTACTCATCCAGCAGTCTCCTCCCCTCCCCCCTCTCACTCATTTTTTTTTTATGAAATAGGCGAATGATCGTTTCATTGGTTCCTCAACCTTCATCCTTTTTTACCATTAACAAAGTTTCTCCAAGGTTTTTGTACGAGTTGGAGGATACTTTGTTTTAGTTGAGAATTTTTTACGTCATCATGCGTTCTCATTTTTGTATTCAAAACTTCCATTAAATTAATATAAAAATACTTATATTAATCTAAAATTAGGCTCAAAATGATTAAAACTGTTACTCTACAATTAACTATCTATAATTAGTTATTCTAAAATATTTTTACTGTTGATGAAAGTGTTAGAGTTTATTCTATTTATTATTTGTTTACTACTTCAAAACTAATGTGTAGTATTTTTATATTTAAACCAGAAACAAAACCATTCAACGTGATATATTTTAATAATATCTTATTATTTGTTGCTATAAAAATATTTTCATAGAGTCCAATATACTCAACTTCTTGAATAACTGTTAGTGTTATTTCTACTAAATTAATTGAAATTTAATTTAATTTAATAAAATGTATGAAGGTGGAAATTATTTTTTGTTAAAGAAACAGTTCCTGTTGAATATAAGTGTGTTCGTTGTGCTGACCACATGACACCCTATATCCGCAGAAGTTGGCATCCTCAACATCAGACGGCGGCCGCTCGGTCGGTATGGCTCTACTGTGGGCTGACGTGATGGAGTTATATATTTATTTATTTATTTATTCATTCATTTTAGTTAGAAACTCGCACTTGAACATCAGGATTTAGACCCGGAACCTTTGGTGCGCTAAGCCAAAGGTCTTGGTTCATTTCCCCCATTCAAGTGTTATTTTTAGACTACACTTAATGTAATTGAAAACTTTAAAAATCCACTAGAATATGAATCTATTAATTTTTTTTAAATGTGGGGCGTGAAAAACTAAGTAAATCTTTATATTTAAGAAAGAATGTGTACATTTATATTTTGAAAGCAGGTCCTATATGAGTGCAGTGGCTTAGTGAGGGGTGGGAGGTTGGAGGGGGGAGGTTGGAGGAGGGAGGGGATATGACTGAGTGTGTGTCTTCAAGATGAAAGCTGGAAGCTAAATAAAAAAACTCCTCAAGCAAAGCTTTTGTTCTTCTCGGAGAGACACTTCCGCCATCTGTCGTCTGTTGCCTCAATTACAATCCATCTTCAGCAAGTTTACCCCTCCCTTCATCATTTCTTAGATAAAACATTCTCTTCTGGGTTTTCTCCCTTTCTTATATTCACTACCCCCGGAAAAAAAATTCTCTTTGAGAAATAATACACACGAGGAAAATATAGAGTCATTATGATGTCATATATACATTTTATATAAAGAAATAAAAATAGTTATTTAAAAACAATTATTCTATCCACTTCGGTGACAAGAGTGGTATAAGGCGTCACTCTCGTAATAGACTAGACTGCCAATAGATGGTAGATCAAGGTTTGAATCCTTGTTGAGTGTACTGAGGATGATTTTTTGCCAAAATGGTTTTTCACTCTACCTCCACATAAAAGTTCCTCTAAATTTAAACGTCCTCATCCTTAACATATTAGCGTAATAGTACACACGCGTATGACCTGAAGAGATAATAAAACGCTGTGCTTAAAAATGAAATCTTATCCCAAATCTGTAACTGCATGGTCTAACACGCCTCTCAAGTGTTAGACTAGATTGGTATTGACGGTAAGGTTGGGGTTCGAATCCAGATTGTATTTATTAAGGGTTTGATTTTTCCTAAATATTTTCCCACTCTCGTTCCATAAAAATGCAGTTACATTTCCTCTAAAACCCTACCCTCCTTGTCCCTATTACATTAGCGTAATTAATGTATGCTTATAATCTGAACGAGTACTAATAAGCGAGATGAAGGGAAAATATCCCGGCAATTTTGAAATTAATTTTCTTTCCTTTTTAAGGGGGCCGCCGACCAGAGCACTTGATTAAGTGCTTATCAGATACTTATAATCCCCACGTAAAAACCAAGTGGTTTGTTATTTCAAAATATGGTTCGCGTCAAAATTGAGGTGAAGGATACCAACATGTTTCTAAAGAATCTAAATGATGAGTCCGACCAGTTCAGTTAGTATCGTGTCTACCTTCTAAACCAAAGGCCCCGGGTTCGATTCCCAGCATGACTAAAAAATGTTTCATTGATGAAATGTGAATTCCCCCTTTCACAGTGGTGAGTTAACGGCCGTAAACTGGCTGTTGTGTCAGTTATATATTTAAGTTAGTTTAAAAGTCGTGTGCTGATTACAATCAGTCAATTCAAAAATAAATAAGATTAAATTCCTTAAATTTTAAGTTACGTAATATATTAATTTAAATGATTAAAAGGTTCAAATAGAACACGGTTTCACAGGAGCGCAGTTTACAAGATAGAGCCATACTATAGTCCAGGGATCAGAAACTTTTTTTTATCTCTCGGTATGAGGCTAGAAAAAAACTGGTGGTTCGGTTTGAAAAAAATATAGAGCAAAAAATGTATATTTCTCATAAAGTTATTAGTATTTTTTTATGATCCCGAATTGTTTACTAAATATTTTGCGGGCCAGATAAGACTTGTCGGCGGGCCATATCAGCGAGTGAACCGTAGGTTGCATACCGCTGGTGTAGTCCATCAATCTAATACTGCTGCTAGCTTTCATGATAAACGGTGTGTACATGCTGACTTTGTTGATATTATAGTTTCAAGTCTGTTTATGATCACAATGTCGAGCCACGAAACCCAGTCAATGGAAGATCATGGGTTCAAGACTCGTATATGAATCTCATTTCCAATGTGAACTGTCAGGAAGGGAATCAATCAGATGGTGTTTTATTTTGTGAGGTCCCTATAGTACAGGAAGGGAAATTGTGGGTAATAGTAGGGAGGGAAGGTAGTTTGGATTTATTGGCTACCTATCTTTCAAAATCAGTGACAATCTCCTACCCTAGCACATGAGGACTGCTCTATATACTATTCTCAGAGTATCAGGATAGCTTTCCCCTAGATTCTCTCTCTCTTTTTTATTTTTAAAAAAATAAAGCGAAGGGCTTTATAAAAAAAAGAGAAATACAGTTTGACTCTAGAAATTTTACTGCTTCGTAAAAAAAACACATGACTTTTTTTTCCATCTCATTTTTCTTTTTGTTGTTTTTCCCCCCTGTTATTTTTCTTCATTACTTTCACTGCATTTTCTATATTACAATTTCTATGTTATGATAAAATCATAGAAAATATTTGCCTCTCATTATATTACTCTTTTTTACTGTCGCTTGGGCTAGATTTTACACAATATCTACATATATATATTCTTACTACACTATGTATTATTGCCATATGAAAGAATAAAGATTTTTTTTTAAATATCACCAAACTCAAATGAACAACATATAAAATTGTTACTAAGCAGGATCGTCCCATTAAAATTCTAAAATATACGAACTAGCATTACCATCTTTATTAGCGGTTACTAAAGTTATTTTATAGATAGATAGATAGATAGATAGATAGATGGATAAATAGTAGTTTAATTACATTCATACATGTGCTATACATAATAGGGGTCTGCGAGTTTGGGTTTTTACTTTCGAGTCTAATTAGAGTTGTGTTCGGGTATATTTATAATTTTAAAATTTTAAGAATACATATTTGTTTATTTAAAAAGTAAAATACTATATTTGAAATATCACCAGTAAAAACAAACATAAAATGTAAATACTAAATCTTTAAAATGCGAGATTTTAAAAATATATGAAAACTATACAAGTTCTTAAAATAAGAATGAAACTCATTTTTATAAATAATAAGTAATTTTGATAAAATGTTTAAAAAATAGTAATATTGGTTTTTGAATTAGAAATAACGAACATGATTTTAAAATAAGAACAACCCAAAAAAATATAATATGAAAAATTATTAAGATGGTTTCAACACTCATGCCTTCAAGACATTTCAATTACGATACACTAAATATAATAATTACAAAAAAGTTTATAGAATTGATGTTTTAGTGAGATAATAGTTCTACCAAATAGTGCTTATTAGCTACAACTACCCTAAGAAAAGTAAGAATCACAAGTAGCTAGAAATTTTAAATGTTTCATATTTCGTTTACTAGTCCTTAATGTAATAATCGCGCATGATCACTTCTTTTGTTCCAATTCCATTCCTCTATGCTCTGTATGCATATGCATATGCATATATGGGCTCTCACTAGAAATTTATCTTATTACGAAATTCATTTCAATTCAATTATTTTATACTTGTAAAACATGATATTCATATTTTAAAATGAAAAATATGATGGTTTAAATGATGTTTTTAGGAGAGAGTATGAAATAGTAAATGCTTTTATTTTATTTAAACGTGGTAAGTTTGGCAAATATTCACTGCGATGTTGATCAACGCTAATTTATACAGGTTAATCAACATAATTCTCTAACTAAATAATAATTATGTTAGTTATGTAGTTGAACGTATTAATGCAAGTTTTTAAAAAACTTAATATTGAAAACGATCACTATGCATTTACAATTTGAAACTTATTTTAACTGAAATTATAATATTTTAGAAAGGTACCGTGTAAAAAGAGTAAAAATAATTAATATTCAATTGTTCAGTGATCTATTTAGCTGATTTTATTTCCATTGCCTTGTCATGGCAATGCAACATCAATAGAGTATGATTCAAAACGGACGAAAATTTTGAATTAGTTTACAGGTCGAAAGTAATTTTAAAACCCTATTACTTTGTTAATGATTAAGTTTATATTCATTTTAACAATATGTTAACGAATTAATTATAAGGAACACTGCTGATATCATATACATTATTTAACCTATACTTACCATTGTCGGATTGCGTTTTAAAAATATACAGTACGTACATCAAGAGGAATCTCAAAAATGACGAGCCTACAAAAACTTTCGATCCCGATCCCGAGCTCAAAATCCATATATATATATATATATATATCACATAACACTAGTAATATACCCAAATAGCACTAGCAAATAATACTTTAACTAGTTTGAGCAAGTTGCTATTATATCTATACATATAATGAATTTATGTGTGTGTGTGTGTGTGTGTGTGTGTGTGTGTGTGTGTGTGTATATATACATATATTAAAGGTTTTCTATACATTATAGATTATAATCCCATATTTTATCTATAATATCACCTATCAGATTTCTAGATCATACAGGAGTTTCTGGAGGGTGTGGAAACACACACAAACATTAGGAAAGAAAATCAGATACATTATATGTATATGTATATGTATATATATATATATATATATATATATGGTTTCTCAAACTAACTAAAGTATTAATTACTGGTTTTATATGTGTAGGCTAATATTATTGAGTAACTAAACTTCACACATATAACACGTATAAAAACTCCTTGGCGCCAGCATGCAATCAAGCCATACCGATATAATTATAGCATTAAAATTGATCACGATTTTTTTGTTTAGTTTTACTTTTAACATAGGCGTTGTTAATTACTTGATTGAAAGGTTAAGTGTGATGAAGGTAGTTTAGGAAAAGTGTAAGCGCATTAGTAATGAGGTATTTTTAGGGATACCTACGCTATTGAAAACCATCTGTCCGATATTCGAATCCTGACTCCCCAACAAGTGTGACTAAAAGTAATACGAGCAAAAGTACAGTACAATTTAATCAGAAAGGAACCTTTTGATTGTTTTAAAGTTTAATAAAACAAAGTTCATTTATTCATACGTCAATCCATGTGATTTGCAGCTGTCACTTTTGGTTGATATTATGAATAACTATCAAATAATAATAATAATAAAGTAAAGTGTTATCACTGCTGAAAAAAAAAATGTAAGTTCCTTCTTAGCAAAATTCTACCATACCACATCTTTTAGCTTCCTATACGAATTTCTGAGAGCTAACTTTATGCATTTTGAAATGTAATTATTACGAATCACAGATGATTGTGACGTTTTTAATATTGGTGCATTACATGCTTGACGAATATCTAAAACATTTTTTTTTTCAAAGCTCACAAATCTACATACAATATTCTTTCTTTTTTTTAATCTGCATTTCTCCATTTTCTGACATTTAATATATCATTTTTCAATACAATACGTGCAGCGAACTAATGTACACTATGTAACTTCTTGTGTATTTCTAAAAGTGATTAATCTTATGATTCGTAATGTGTCAAAGCCTTCTGTGCCTAGTTTGTTTGTACTCATTATAATGATGAATCTTTAGTAGTGTTTTTTTTTTACTATCGTTTTACATTCACAGACACAGTTATCACTGTCAAAAGACTTCACAGCATGAATCATTTTCTTAATCTAGTTTAAAATGTGTAGCAAATAACTTTCTATTGTTCTCGGAACACAATAAATTTAGATTCTTTCTACGTTCGTTTGAATCTGTTTGTGTCAGCGTCCTCTTTTTTTTATTTTTTTTATTGAAAGATGTACTGTGAGTTTATTCCACTGCTCAGACGAAGTAAGTAAAATATAGCGTTGTCTTCAAGCAATGCAACTGACAACCCTTTCAAACAGAAAAAAAAGGTTGAAATCTGTACAGTTAATCAATTAGTATTAAATTATAGCACACAAAAAGTTATCGAAATTCCTACAAAGCCCTGTTTTTTTTTATATAAAGCAAAATTTCATCGAATGACTAATCGAAAATTTCAAAAGTGTTTTTAAAATAATATTTTTAACTTCACAAAACTGAGATTAATCTTTAATTTGAAGAATAAAGGAGGAAAATCGTATCATGGCGAAAAAATAATTCACATATTCAAAGGAATATCAAAAACATTTCAAAATCACAGATGTTTCAAATGATAAATACTGTTTTAATTCCGTAACTGAAAAATAACTCAATTTTGCTTTAAAATTACTTGATCATAGTAAATAAAACTATACCATGTTCAATTATTTTGGTTGGAACTGCACTAAGTCTAAATTAGCTTGAGGAAACTCCAACGACCCATTAATACCTAGGTGGTAAATACACAATATAAAAAAATCTAAATTAAATATATAAACACCCATAAGCTCATTTGTTGAATTTTTTAAAAAAAAAGGTATAAAATCTTCAATAAGTAGCTTACCGTAATTGTGAAAGCTATATCTGAGGCAGACATCCTTAATAGTGAATAAATATTACCCAAACATTTCAAGCTAGTTTAGCTCTGATAGATAAGCGTTTGACAGATATGTGTCGGATGTCCTTTATCAGATGTTTTCTGAATGTAAAATAGAATTAACCCAGTAAATGTACTTTTCCCATAACTTTTTAATCTAGCCTTAGATTAAACTATTATACTAATGCAAGAGAGTAGATAAGCTTTGACATTAAACGGTATAACGTGGCTATTAGGATATCCTGAAGATTTGTGTTGGGTAATATAAAATCTGCATTGCAAAAATGCAGATATTTTATTATAGGCCGGAGAGGGAAAGGTTTAGAAGTGAATGATGAGAATAATAAGTACTATGAATAACCACACAGATAACACAAAATGTGGATGATAATTTAGAGACTACTGCAAACAGGTATAGCTTTTTATAGGGTTAGCGAGTTAAAATATGAACAGACATTTTCTATTAGCCCTAGAATTATTCTATTGAAAAGTTTGAAAAGAATACAGTCGGGAAATGCATATTATTACGCGCTTAGGGAGTTGTTGACATCTCGCCTATTGTCAAGGAATATAAAACTCAGAATATACCAAACAATAGCTAAACCGATTGTTCTCTATAGGCACCGTGCAAAGAGCAGACGATATTTGAATTCACGACACGAGCGCGCAAGGCGGTCACATTTTTAAGTTCTTGCAGGATAGATCCGGGAGACGTCATGTTTAACGCCATCAAATACTCGAAAATCCTAAAACATAACTCACCGTTTCTCGTAAACTACTTGGACAATCACAGTTTTTTTTAATTCGTTATATAAACCTTAAAAGACATGATAATATTATTAAAATTCCTATATTCCGATTGTTTTGCTTTGAAAAAAAATTGTTTTCTAATGAAAGGACTATAGTGAGGTTTTTAGTGCAGACATATTTTCACTGTATGTAAACGTTTTTTCCTAATTGAGATAGATGTGTAGTATAAGTGTATGAAATTATCATCATGAACTGAATTTTATTTTTATATAAGACTCATTCCTCTAACACCAATACTTTTCACAGTTTGATGTGTTTAGTTACGAGCTCTTCACGCGCGTCAGGTTTTCTATAAACTGATTGTCAGTAGGACCGGCCCTTCGTTCCATTCCTACCTTTATTTGTCCTGATATATAATTACTAGCTTTACCACAATTATTATAATGTTAAATACTTTAAATCACTTTTAGTTGTGCGTGCACTCTATGATATATTCTACCTTTCTTGTAAATTAATGAATATATAAATCTTAAAATTTATAATTGCTGTCCACTTTGTCTGACAATAATTCAGCTCGCTCATTAATACACCTACCCACTGTATTAATGGTCCTGGGTTCAATTCCCGACATGCTATATATTAATCTTGGGTGGATTGTCAGCCTAGAAACTGGATGTTGAGAATTTCATAGTAGTTACTGTATTAATTTATTTTATAAGTCGTGTGCTGGTATCACAAGTGTGTTAAGAAAGTTCACATTGGATCTCCTTAATAAATAAATGGTTCGGAGTTCCGCACGGGCCTTCTCACGTTATTGTTTAAAAATGGAAATATTTACTCAAACCTAGTAATATATATGCGTGTGTTTGTGTGTGTGTGTGTGTGTGTGTGTGTGTGTGTGTGTGTGTGTGTGTCATTGTTGTACAAACATTTAATCCTAAGAGGTTAAAGGAAAAAAAAACTTTTTAAGACTTACTTAGGCTATATTTAATTACTCTATGGAATTGGATAATTATTGCGTTAAAACTTAAGTAGTGTCACTTTACAACTAAAGCCCATAAAATTGTATTAATATATTTGCCAATACCTCAGAAACTGTTGGTTTTATCAAATATATTTCATATAAAAGTTTTAAATTTTTAATAGTACTACAATTTTGCGTTGATAAGTTAGTTAGTATCTCAATTAGTTGCGAAGATACGGAAATTTCCGCAAATATTGAGAGCAGCCATTTTGTTTGGAATGTTTATAAATGTTTTAAAATGAATTTAATCAAAATTGTCAGAGCCAATTTTGAGAAAATTAACTTTTTTATCTTTTTGCCCGTCATTAAACTACCCTTAATTTTAGGATTTGATATCAAATTCCAAAATACCCCTCGGGGCAACCCTCACAAAACCCTAAATGCCAAGTTTTAGCCCGATCGGTAAAATAGTTTAAGCTCTAGTTGGAGGTAGAGACAGACAGACGGAAATTTAAAAAAAACACTTTTTTGGATTCGGGAGGTCATGAAACGTCAAGATTCATCAAATTCGATCACAATAATACTTTCTATACCTGTAAGGTAGCAAGAAAGTTAAAAGGAACTAAAAAAGTTGAAAGGGATGTAGTGCGTTATATTAAACAAACCAATTCTTATTATTACTTCCATTATTAAATTACTGTTATAATGTCCAGCCTCCCTTCAAGCACAATCGTCAATCAGTAACCGAACGGAATGACGGACCGGTATATCTATCTTCAGTTTATAGAAAACCTGACGCGCGGTAAGAACTCGTAAGTCGTAACTAAACACATCAAACTGTGAAAAGTGTTGGTGTTAGATTAATGAGTCTTATATTAAAATAAAATTCAGTTTATGATGATAATTTCATACACTTATACTAACCATCTATCTCAATTAGGAAAAAACGTTTACACACAGTGAAAATATGTCTGCACTAAAAACCTCATTATAGTCCTTTCATTAGAAA
This sequence comes from Timema poppense, assembly GCA_902141375.1. NCBI lineage: Eukaryota > Metazoa > Arthropoda > Insecta > Phasmatodea > Timematidae > Timema > Timema poppense. Next base: position 119,807 of record CABFOV010000376.1, read on the forward strand.
ACTTTTTTTTTTCAAAGCAAACCAATTGGAATATGGGAATATTAATAATATTATCATGTCTTTTAAGGTTTTTATAACAAACTCTGTAAAAAGAATACTGTGATTGTCCAGGTAGTTTACGAAAAACGGTGAGTCATATTTTAGGATTTTCGAGTATTTGTTGGCGGTAAATATGATGCCGCTCGGATCTACCCTGCAAGAACTTACGAAGTCATCACGAGTCGCGCCATCAGTACTGGCGCACATAGCCTATGGTGGAGAAACGTTATATCTTACATTACATGATTAAATTAAATTTAGGCTGTTCGAAAACAAGGTGCTTAGGAAGATGTTTGGCCCAATAGCATTGATAAAACATTATTCAAATGATAGAACAGTTCATGCATAAGCACTAAACATATTTATTGACCGACACCGTGGTTTGGTGGTCAGTGCATCTGGTACCATGGGTAGTTTCCCCGGAAGTGGAACTATCCCATTGGTCACCAAGGTTCGGTTGATTAGGATAAGGAGTTTCCCCTGGTTCCTCACCCTCATACTACAGTAGCCCCACGACTTCTTTGGTGCTGACTGACAGCTCACAGCTGACTTCTGACAGTCAGTATTTAGCTATATACCTAAATGTTGACTGTCAGAAGTGACAGCTGCTAAGCACATGTTTTTTCAGATCATATGGTTCGGCGTAGGGATACATAATTTGGTCTGGTAGCTTTTCAAAGATGTCGGTCAGCACCAAAGAAGCCATGGGGCTACTGTACTAGTATATTCAGGCGTCCCCTGGACAACGGTACATTAGTACCAGCATATCTTCTCACTATGTGGGCTACGAGTCATGTAGCCCAGACACGCATATATATACACACGTAAAGATAGTGAGAGAGAGAGAGAGAGAGAGAGAGAGAGAGAGAGAGAGAGAGAGAGAGAGAGAGAGAGAGAGAGAGAGAGAGAGAGAGAGAGAGAGAGAGAGAGAGAGAGAGAGAGAGAGAGAGAGAGAGAGAGAGAGAGAGAGAGAGAGAGAGAGAGAGAGAGAGAGAGAGAGAGAGAGAGAGAGAGAGAGAGAGAGAGAGAGAGAGAGAGAGAGAGAGAGAGAGAGAGAGAGAGAGAGAGAGAGAGAGAGAGAGAGAGAGAGAGAGAGAGAGAGAGAGAGAGAGAGAGAGAGAGAGAGAGAGAGAGAGAGAGAGAGAGAGAGAGAGAGAGAGAGAGAGAGAGAGAGAGAGAGAGAGAGAGAGAGAGAGAGAGAGAGAGAGAGAGAGAGAGAGAGAGAGAGAGAGAGAGAGAGAGAGAGAGAGAGAGAGAGAGAGAGAGAGAGAGAGAGAGAGATTTAGTGCTGATGCTATTTATTACATCAGAACAAGTCATAAACAAAACAAATAAGAGATGGATAGTAAATAATAATTCTTAATAAAATAGCCCTTATAGTCTTGATGGTGGATGGAAAAAGAAATACTAGTTTACTTAGCCATAACATTAGTGAATGTCATGTTAGTCATGAAAATAAACCGAGTGCAATTCAACCTTTAAAATAAGTTTTTGCCTTTAAAGATTTGGCCCTTTCTAAGCACTGTGTGTTTACAACTCTCAACTTCTTTGAGATGAATGGCTTAGCGTCTATTTTGAGTTTAAAGTGAAACTAAGATGGGACTTTGAAGTTAATAGTAGAAAAAAACGAGTAAACATGGTAAACTGGAAGCTTTTAGTTTCCTTACTGTGAGGCGTATATCATGAAATAAAGTATTAACTCACTCTTTAGGAGGAAAAGTTGAATAGTTAACAGTTTGTACAGTGTTAAGACATTAATTATCCACGTAAATACAATAAGTACAGTAATAATCCTTGGCCCGAATTCCATCTCTTGTTAATCACTTTGATAGCGTGTGCATACTAATTTAAAGAACATTTGATACCTAATACTTATTTAGCGTAGGATTCAGAATTAAAGAATATTTTTGACAGATATGTAATTTACTAAAACAGTTTTGTATGAATTTGTACGTCAAGTAATGTGAAATGTAGCTGTTGCTTTTCCTATATTATTTACTGGTTGGTGTACCCGTTCTTCGCACGGTGAATCTATATAGAATATTTGTTATTTTTAGTATAGTTATGAAATAAAGCACAGGGAATTGTAATCAAATCTTAAATTGTGTTTAGATAATATTCCTTTATTGGCTTAAATTGTTATAATAAAGCGAAAGTAGGCTAACTAATACACAATGTCAAAATAGAGAAATAATCTGAATATGTTTTAAAAGCCTATATGTTTTTTAAAGATTAAGCTGTAGCCTTTCTATACACAATACTGTGAACTCTTGACCGTTGGTGCTGATAAAAATGTAAGAATAGTGTCACATCATAAATAAATGGTTGTCAAAGGATTGTAATTAAATCCCTTCAAAATTATTTTAGTTTTTTTTTTACCGTATTCACTTCATTTAACCTTTTTACCACGTCAACCTTTTTTTAAATATTTTACCATGATTTTCCCTTTTTACACTTTTTTTTTACTCTCCTTGCCCTAAAGTAATAACTTATTTACCCTTTTCTCCTTTGATGCCCTATATATTCTTTTTACCCTCTTTAACCTTTATAGACTGTTAGCGCTTTTCACTCCATTAAAATTTTACCCTTTGTTTCCCTTTTAAACTCTTTTGGACTTTTTGCGGCTTTATAAACCGCTTGTGTTTTTATTCCTTTTACCCCTTTTAATATTTATACGCTTTATCATTTACTTTTTGCCCTATTTATAATTTTTAACCTTTTATCTCATTTGACATTTTTGACAATTTGGTCATTTTTGGACATTTTTGCCACACCTTTTGGTCTTACTTCTTACTGACCTTTTTTGACATTTTTTGATATTTTGGTCATTTTTGGACATTTTTCCCAGATCTTTTGATTTTACTTCTTACTGCCCTTTTTGATTAGATTTACACTTTACTATTTTTACCCCATATTCCTTTAACCCTATACCTTTTTGACCCTATATTCTTTACAACCTACACCCTTTTTACCCTTTCCATCTCGTTTACGCTTAATACTCCGTAAGCCTTTTCACCTTTTTTTCTCTGTTGGCTCTTTTGCGGCTTTTTAATCTTTTTAACTTTTTACTTTTTTAATCCTTTTAACCTCTATACCCTTCTTATTTTTATGATTTACTTTTTGCCCTTTGTACAATTTTTGCCCTTTTGGTCGTATTACCCTTTTAGATTAGATTTACTTTTCACTATTTTACTATTTTTACTGTCAACCTTTTTTACCGTGTTTATTTTACACGCTTTTTACCTTTTTACCATTATACCCTCTTTACCCTTCCCACCCATTTTACATTTTCTACCCCGTTAGCCATTTTTCCCCTTTTGCGGCTTTTTAATATATTTACTTTTTTATTTGTTTTATTCTTTTTAACCTTAATACATTATTCTTTTGTATTATCTACTTCTTGCTCTTTTTACCATTTTTAACATTCTCCCCTTTTTCACATTTTTGCCCAATTGTGCTATTTTTGCCCTTTTTTGACATTTTGGGAATTTTTAACATTTTTTAATTTAGCAAAATCAAAGTACAACCAATTTTAATCGATTCTTTGGGTGCCAAATAAAAGTTTTATGACTTTATTATTATTATTATTATTATTATTATTATTATTATTATTATGCATTGCATCTGGCGATAGGCATTTTAACCACACCAATGAGAAGGGATTATTGGAAGGTAAACTTCAGATAAAATGTGACCTCATTTTTGTTTATAGAGCGTGAAAAACGATCAGAGATTTAAAAAAAATACCCTCAGTACATTCATTCGGTATTCAAACCCCAAAAAACCTCCTCACTCGAAAACTAGATTAAATGGTCCTGACGTTTAGATTACGTGCCCCCCTTAGAGGTTTGGTATTATTTTATTTTCGTTAATCATTGACTCGTAGGCAAAATATACTATCAACTGTTTGAGATAATATTAATTAACCTTAAATTATTCGCACCATCACTTTTCTGGGTAATTTACCTAGAATATAGTACTTTTGGAGAGGAGTAGGGGAGGGGGTAACATGATGGTCATAATCGAACCCCAGGCCTCCCACTCCAAAGTCAGTTGTCTCTGACTACTTTTCTAATCCTGCCTAGTAACAGTTTAAATATATATATATGATACTAGCACCGAATCTCACTACCCATCTGGGATGTACTCAGATGAGTGAGTACTAGTTATGAAATGTGTTAGGGACGAAAAAGGTTGAATTGAGTTGAATTTTACCCGTATTTGCGTAGAAGGAGAGTGGAAAACCATTTAGGGGAAAAAAAACTCTAATTACAGCTGAACCTGATTCGATCCCCAATTTCCCCGTCATCAGCAGTCTTAGTGTATTGCGAGAGTGACGTCTTAGACCATGCGACCACAGAAGTGGGCTGGTAACAGTTGGTTGTGTTGAGCTAAATTTAATGTTTTATTTAAGTAAGGCTCTAAAGCGTGGGTTTGGATAAGCCTGCATTAAATAGAAAACGTTTTAAATTACCAAACACAAAATAAAAAAAGTTCCCTAGATGGTTTTATTGCGCCTCCCTCTCCCCCGGTGAAGTGGTGTTATCAGAGAGAAGAGGGTGGTCGAGCCCTGGTGACAGAAGAGCCCTTGTTGGGTACAGGGAGGGGGTGGGTGGTATTGCAAACAAGGCTATACCCTCCCCGCGAGCATATGGTGGAGCAATTACATCCCTTTCCCATTTCGTATCACCGTCACCTCACTCTAGATACCGTCCTGTGTGCTTGCCCTAGACCTTCATAAGATGAGGGGACACCCAACGTAGATGTACGACTTACAAATCAACTTAATCTACAATAAACCTGTCTTCAAGTCCTCATATGCACTATTTATATTTTTTCACGATTTCACACAATGTTAAAACTTTGAGACCAAATTTACCGGATATAAACATAACAAAATAACTTACTTTAAGAAAATAATACCATATTTTAACAGATTCACAAAAAGAAATTAAGATAATTGAGAGTTGTTCTAGTATTGTTTACTCTTCAGAACTGGCATTATATTAATAAATATTGCAGCGTGATGATATTTCACTTCAAGTAGGTGGCGCCCTTAACACTAACCCTTGTAGCCACATATAACTAAAGACAGTTAGTGCTTTCATTGTGAATATATGAACTTATGTCGTTACACTCATGATACATTATTATTATTATTAGCACCGCGTCTTACTACCCGTTCGGGTTATACGCACTTACGCTAATGTGTAATGGTAGGGTGGTTGTGAGATGAAATGAAATGGAGGACCTACAGTCTAACATGGAATCTAAACCACGGTGGAGGCCTGGCATTCCCCACATTCACAAGATGTCTTGTCAGAGGTGAAGGAAGGGTTTGGTAATCAGATAAATCTGTGCCGGGACCGAGGATTGAACCCCGGCCGTCAGCACAGAAGTCTGACACCTTACCCCTAGACCGCCAGGTCAACCTCATGACACAAACAAGCATACATTCAACCTACGTAATTCCAAGGGGCAGCCTGGCATATTGCCCGATAAGCATTTAAATGGCTCTAACACTCGATCAGAAACGTATAAACATCATAAACCAAGTGAGCTTATATTGAACGTTTTCGGATGGAGCTGTCCGGCAGTAAAATGAACAGGGAGGGGGGAAGAAAATACAAATTGCAATCTAAACTTTGTTGTAAATCCCCTTTAAATTAAATCATTCGATTCACAAAGATTCATTCTACTCTTCTATACGGCTATACCCAATGATCTTGATGATAAACCAAAATATGTGGATTTTTAGACTTTTCGGAGTAGAAAATTTCAACTTTCAAACTATGTTTACAAGTATATAATTAATTATAAGTATAAGTTCATTGTAAATAGTTTGTGTTCATTCCAGTTAACACTAAACTGAGGTACTGTTAAAGATTGTGTCAATATTTAACCTAAGCGCAACATTTTATTATCTATAGCTCAGCTATTAAGGTAGCCTCCTTGTGATTTCTTAAATAAAAATACATGCTAACAATAGTCCTGAACCTTCACCTCTGACAAGTCATCTTGTGAATGTGGAGAATGCCAGGCCTCCACCGTGGTTCGGATTCCACGTTAAACTGTAGGTCCTCCATTTAATCTCACAATCACCCTACCATTACACATTAGCGTAAGTGCGTATAAACCGAACGGGTAGTAAGACGCGGTGCTAATAATAATAATAATAATAATAGTGATTATTATTTCACTATAAGTGTTGTTTCAAGCTGTGAATAGTTTGATTGTGAGAGTAAAAATTTCAAAAATAATAATAATAATAAATAGTTACTTAATGTATCTAAAAATGCTGGAAGCTGTTTGTTATAAACGATTAGAGTAATCTTGCGTTTCGTAAAACACAAATTACTAAAGATACTGCGTGATCATAAATACTTTGTACCCGCAATACTAACTAACTAATGTTCACTGCTTACGCCTGATTTTTTCTACTTCGCTCGCTGACAAGCTAGCGTGATGGTGTACATAGCGTACCACGGTTTTCTGAAAAATAAGGAGTACAATAGAAGAAGTCCAGTCTCGATACAACTCAAACTTTTTGAGTTTAATGGAAACAAACAAATAAACAGAAAAATATTCTAATAACTGTTTATTTTGTGGGTGTTATTATCGTTTATACCAAACAGAAGGAAAGGAAAACACCTTAAAAGTTCGAATACGCAGGAAAACCTAAATGGTGTGTACCCGTTCGCCAAACAAAGAATCTATAAATTAGTTGTTGTTTTTAATACTAGACCTATATACAACTAATCACAGGGAAAAATAGCCAAACCTTAAATTATTTATTTATAATAATTCTTCGTTGTTTCAAAAACAAAATGTAAAAAGTAGGCTGATAAAAACACAATAATATATAAAATACTGATTAAAATCTAAAAATGTGTTAAAGGCTAAAATTTCTTTTGAAGATTAAGTAATAACTTCTTATACACAATATTTGTATTCTAGATTATTGGTGGTAGTTTAAAAAAATTAGAATAACATAGCATAAGCAATTGGTTGGTAAATTAAAATTATATAGAATTGTTAAGTTACAGTATGGACAAGGAATTATTCATTTTCAATGTTTTTGGCCTGATTCGATCAACAATTATGAATCAACCATATATTTTAGATTTTAGATTTTCGGACTTTATTTTTTTTTTAGAGAGAGAACATCATCTTAAACCCTATCAGCATGCTTAATTTTATATTTATAGGATATTTAGAAGTGTTCGAATAATTAATGTCTACATACAGCTGTCAAAACTATAATAAATGTATTATTTTCAACATTTGGCTTTACTCTTTATATAATTTCCAACCCAAAAACAAATAGTTCAACTAATAAATTTTGAAAACAATCTTTGAAACGAAACATCAATCATCCATCCTATAAACTGAGTACACAAACAAACACGATCCTTAAACGCAATATTTACCTAAGAGCGGTATTAAGATATGTAAAAATCAACTAAATACATTTTTACTCAAACTGATTTTAAATAAGAGCAGCACATTTTAACAACGAACATAAATATTCAGGCTCATGTGGTTGTTTAAGGCAGACATTTAATTTATATATAATTAGTAGAGTAAAAGTATAAAAAACAAAGCTTCTCATACCCCAGTTTCCCTAAATAATAACTATACGAAGTTTAGAATGTTCATGGTCCTTTGTGTGGCATCCTTTCATGCCAGCGATCACAGAGTTTAATACTTCAGACTCACAATGTATGTAGTAATCAAAACTAAAGTTTCCCAAAGAAAGTGGTTACTACAAAGTTTTCGATTTAACTACCCGAACATGTAGTCACAATGTATAATACGCTAGGTTCACTATGGATGTAAATAAATAGGCTAAAGTGCCCACCCTAAATATTTCCCTAAAAAGTTATTTAAAGTTTAAAATAGCTTGGTTGACAGTTTCCTCTGGGTGTGCTGTTGCTTACTGTATACCATTTAACTAAATATGGTTTGCCTTTTAATGATAGAATTAATATATTTGTCCAAATATGTATCCATGTAAATATAATATCAAATCACATAAAGAAGTTGAACATTAGCTACGTGTAAGTTTTATTAATTTGTATTATTTATTATTTAGCACCGCGTCTTACTACCCGTTCGGGTTATGCGCTTTAAGTACTAATCACGCTAATGGAATAGAAATTGAGAAGGTTTAATTAGAGGAAGTGAACCCGCATTTGCGTGGAGTAAGAGTGGAAAACCATCTAGGAAAAAAACTCAGTTCACCCGACCGAGATTCGAACCTAGATCTCTCCGTCCTCAGCAGTCGAGTTCAACGCGACTAGCGCGTTAGCCAACTACGCCACCGAGGCGGGTTTTATTAGTTAAATAATCACTATTTACCTATTAACATGAATATAAAAAAAACCAATAAAAAATAAAGTTTCTCTTTGGATTTAAAATCGAAAGTTTATATATTTGAATTATTACAAATTTAAAACGCAAATGTAAACCACCATGACAGTCGGTTTTTTCAACACTGTTTTTCTCGCTTATGGGACAGCGTGATGCTGTATAGATTACCCTTTATTCTTAAAGATAAGGAGTACAATATAAGAAATATCTCAATCTGATAAATAATTTTTGAGTTTACTGGAAACAAACATAATGAAAACGAACGTACATACAAATTTACAGTTTTATTGTATGTCTAGGTTTGTTACTTACTTGGGGAATAAATATACTTTACAATCAATGTAATGATTTATTTATTTATAAATATAATTAATTATCTGAGGCCTAGATTTTCCCTTTGGTATACAATTTGAAAAACAAATCAAGAAGCCCACAAATATGAAAGTGTTTGATAAAACAACCTGCGATGGTTAAAGTAAAACAGTTTGCGCCAGACAAGGGTGATACAAGGCAAGACTGTCCTCTACTGCCAACCATTAAAAATAAATGAAAGCAATTTTTGGTAAAAACTGTGTGTACTCACACTTGGTTTCACTACCCCTTTCCTCTCCTACCCCCCCCCCCCCCC
>CABFOV010000376.1:144609-165702 GCA_902141375.1 Timema poppense
GGGGGGGATTGAGGGGCTATGTTCCGTGCGGCACGGCAAGGGAAGAGCAAAGCCGGGGAAGGAGGTGTATGGAAGGTTGACGTGATGTTCCGTGGGCCAAGATGGACATCCTTCTAAGTGCAACAACTAGATATGAGGTCAGAGGAATAAATATTATTTAATAATACCATTACATCGATAAAGCACCGGGTAAGTAAATTATAGAACTGGGCAGGGGTGGCCCTAGGCAAATTTTGTGACCAAGTGAGATTACTTTGTGACACCCCCGCCTACATAATCGGTGGATAATACAGTCTATTCACCATAGGAGTGGTAGTGACTGACAGCTGGCAAAAGTCACCAGATATACTCTCATGTGCTAATTCGCCAGACTATATCACCTACAACACCATAATATGTTGATTTGATGTAACTTTTGGCAGACAAAGCTTTCACAACAAATAATTTATTTTTAATTATGTTTTTATTTTGATCGTTCCTTAAATCTTCTGCTAGTTGTCAGTTATCACAATTCCCATGGTCATTGGTCTCTGGGAGAATATGAAAATAATCCCCAAAACTAACGTAGCCTGGGTGGGATAGTAAAATAATATGAAGGGGAAACTCTAAAAATGTTAACTATACTCCATTCATGGTAGGAATTACTCTCTGAAAGGTATTTTTTCCTACCAATATCTTACTATATAATAGATTTCTGGTAGGGAAAAAGGCCTTTCAGAAGACAATTCCTATGGTGAACGGACCTTATACGCTTAACGTTTCACTTCGAGATTGTATCAAAACGGCTAGGATTACAAATAAAAATATAATAGCCTATTTTGTAGGCAATATTATATTATATTTCTTATTATAAGTTTAACAAACACTTAGACCATATAAACGGTTTACGTTATAAATGAAAGAAAAAAAAATTAGGTTGCCATTTTTTCAAGATGGCGAATGTAAAATAACCTTTTGAGAGTAGAACTAAATTCTAATTTATTTACCACAACTAATATGTCAAATTTCATTTTAGTATCAAAAAGTGTACGATTGTTATGCTTAGCAACTCCACTATTACGCCTAGGTTAAGTTAGGTTTGGAGCTGTTAGGTTTGGGGATTATTTTTAGATCACGCCCAGGCTGCGTTAGGTTGGGTTTAGTTCTGTTTGGCGCCCCCTCGAGTCGGTACCCCGGGCAGCCGCACGGTTCGCACGGCCCTTAAGCCTCCCCTAGAACTGGGTGGTTCTATGAAGAGTTCCCGTGATCACCTATAGGATCGCTATCGTTTTTCTTCCCCGATCAATGTCCTCCGCAAATTTTTGAAAGCTTTCCTGTTAATGTTTCATCTAAAGTATGGTAGTTACTAAAACAATCCTATATATTATTTCTGTTGTCAACATCCCTTTTTCTCAACTAATACAAAACCTTCAGCGACGAATATGGTATCAGTGGATAGGATTTTTTACCGACTTCTGACATAGCATACTAAGTTTACGTTAAAACAAATTGTTTGTTTAAAATTTAGGCTAAAATAAAAATCTAACAATATTTTTGTATCAATTACAGAAACTAAACTTAACTGGCTATTTTGTGTATACACTTCGTTGAGTATTAAATTTCAACAACCCAACAAAAGACTAATTTTTTTTATTCAAGTCATGTGATTTTCAGCTGTCAATTTTGGTAGATATTATCAGTACCAATAAAATAACGCAAATAATATAGCAAGTTGTTCTTAATGGGTCGCAAATAAATATGTTTGAATTTTATCTACCGTTCTTCCAAGACCAGGGTATAGAATCAGTCGCACCCGCTTGTCAGTCGCGCACTCTCAAAACACTCTCCCAAGATGCGCTGTTTTTGTTTCTTGCTCGAACAAGGACGGTCTTCGATGAAACTACAACTATGTTACCATACCCATCATGGCAGGTCAAAATAGGATTTCCCATGTTAGTGAATTTATGTTTCATTCAGCGAGTTTTAAAGATGTAACGTCAAAATAAAACCACAAATTCATAAATAATTCTATAAATCGTCCTACAGTGTCACAAAATTAATATGTTTATCTTGAAATAGTTTTATTGTTAATGTATATTTTATTAAACATCTACAACTTAGGCTATTTGGCTTGGTCATGAAAATGGCCCGCAGGCCTCTTACTGCCAGGATACAGATTAAAAAAAGCCCATAGTACCATATGTGTATCTATAATAGGAAACAAGAAAAGGGTAATTTCAAAAAGCCAGTCAATGTTCTCAAGGTGCAAATAGCACGATGACTGCGTAAACTCACCCACCTCATGAGATACATACAGCCTCACAGTACTATGTCCTAGGTCATTCGGGGTGGCCTGGTGGTCTAGGGGTAAGGTGTCGGACTTTTGTGCTGGGGGTCCGGGGTTCAATCCCCGGTCCCGGCACAGATTTATCTGATTGCCAAACCCTTCCTTCACCTCTGACAAGACATCTTGTAAATGTGTGGAATGCCAGGCCTCCACCATGGTTCGGATCCCACGTTAAACTGTAGGTCCTCCATTTCATTTCACAGTCACCCTACCATTGCGCAATAGCGCAAGTGCGTATAACCCTGACTGGTAGTAAGACACGGTGCTAATAATAATGATATTCATGCACCCACCTCATTAGATATATCATGTCCTGGAACATGTGGAAGATGTCGTGGGGTTTAATTTGATTGGACGACAGTTTTACTCGGATATAGGAAAACAAGGGAATACATGTTCGTGGCTCGTCACAAGACCCGGGAGAGGAAGGAGACGGCGGCGGCAAGGATGGAGGAAAAGTGCACGTATTTCTTGTCGGGGAGTGTCATTAGTTCGTAGCCAGAGGGACCTGTGGGATGTGTGTACGTGGCAGGAACCGTATAAACGATACAACGTCCCCGGTTTAAACGATACTAACACTCGAACTTTAAACATTCCTCCTCATTGGAAACATGTCGTCTGGTTTAGATGGAATTAGCTTCTTTTACCAGTTACTGAAACAATTTTAATGTAGTCATAAGTAATTTAATGTGACCTTAAATCTCAATTTTGAAGAATAATAACACTTCTTATAAAATTACATTAATAAATAAATATTGACCACAAAAGAATGTTTGTATTATCTAATAATTCTCTTCAAGTATAATTCTTCCATAGTGTAAAACATTATTTATAATTCTATGTAGACTTTAATTTTCTTATGTTTTTATTATTACTATTATTATTATCACCGCGTCTTACTACCTGTTCGGGTTATACGCACTTACGCTAATGTGTAATGGTAGGGTTATAGTGAGATTAAATTGAGGACCTACAGTTTAACGTGGGATCCGAACCACGGTGGAGGCCTGGCATTCCACACATTCAAAAGTTGTGATTAATACACGTCTTGTCAGAGGTGAAGGAAGGGTTTGGCAATCAGATAAATCTGTGCCGGGACCGAGGATTGAACCCCGGCAGAAATTTTCCTATGAATATACAGTTGGAACACCTTTTAGAAAATACAAAACTTGTTTCGAGGTCAATATTGTTAACATTTTACAATCTTATTACAGACATACCCGATCACGCCGTTCCCTTACGGTGTAGGCAAAAAACTGTGCATTTAGCTATAATAAAAAAAAAGCAACAACTCCGTGCTTATGACTATCAGAAAATGGATCTAGTAACGTTTTATAGCTTGAAAATATATCAATTCGTAAGAAAATTGGAGTATTATCACTAGAGTCCAATTTTCATTGAAAAGTTACTATATCTGCTTTCACATATTTATACGTCAAGTCATTTGATCTGAATTTGTTATTTTTATAAGTACTATCAATATAGAGGTATCTCACCACTACCAACATCTACAAAACTTTATACGACAGAATTTTAATAAGAATGACGTCAAATGCGGATGTTGGGGATCATCAATGCTGACCTAGATGAAATAGATCAACAACGGTATAGATTTTTATTATTCGGAAAATATTGGGGGGGAAGTGGAAATATAACATTGCGGTAAATCAATTTGGTATAGATTTTTTTTAAACTTATGATTCAATTGAAAACAATAACCTAGTTAACTTTAATTAGGACATAATTCAATTAAAGATTTGTTACCAAGGGGAGAATCAACTAGTAATTTATAACAAGTATATTTCTAGATGATTTTTCCCACCGACCATTTAAGTTTATTTTGGTGTATTACATAAGTTTTCTACGTTATAAATTTAGTAATAGATAATTATCTTATTTTGATGCATCTTAGGTAAATACTTGTTTTTCAACTAACAGTTTATTACCATATGTATGTTTATTTATTTTGTTTTTATAAATTTTTATCTGAATAAATATTGATTTTTTGTAAAATTATAAAGATGATAAATTTATTTGTCAAGCTGAATATGTAACACTTTTTCTTCTTCTTTATTTACCAAATATTTCATAGCACTATAAAAAAATGAGTTGCCAGAGACAAGCGCAATTATTTCCCACTTGATAACCCATGTTATAAAAACCTATAGTGTTTCAAAGTTTGTTGCCTTTGAACTTGGTTTAATCTGTTCATTCATTTTCGTTAGCGACAAGTAAAAATAAAACACTTCAGTAGTTCAAGTAGAATTTCAAGCCATGTTACTCGCGGGAGGAAATGTACGGGAGTAGATAAACTTAACACACTACATTTAACATCAACTTGCAAAACGTTGTGTAAATATTGTAAAGCACTATTGTTCGGATCCTTAAGTCACGAAATAAACATTTAAACTTTTGGTTTTTAACCTCGGAAATACAAATGGCGACATCAATAATGTTTGTGGAATAACGGTATGAAGTCACTGTATTGAAATAATCGTTGTTAACAACGTTGCCTTGTAGATTTCAAAGATATTTTGCGAAGCGGGTTGCATCTTAACTTGACGCACGTAAGCAGTCAGTCTAAGCACTATCACACTTGTACACCAATATAATAAATAGAATGAGAGGGAAGGTGACCTGGCGGTATAGGGGTAAGGTGTCAGACTTCTGTGCTGGCGGCCGGGGTTCAATCCTCGGTCCCGGCACAGATTTATCTGATTACCAAACCCTTCCTTCACCTCTGACGAGACATCTTGTGAATGTGGGGAATGCCAGGCCTCCACCGTGGTTCGGATCCCACGTTAAACTGTAGGTCCTCCATTTCATCTCACAATCACCCTACCATTACACATTAGCGTAAGTGCGTATAACCCGAACGGGTAGTAAGACGCGGTACTACTACTACTAATAATAATAATAATAATAATAATAAGAGGGAAGAAATTGAGCAATTTATCTTGCCTCTTTTTTAACTACTGATGATACAACATGCCCTCTTCCTCTAACGACCAATATAGCTGTACTTTTATACGAAAAATCGATATATTTACAGTTATTTAGATTGTTTATCAGATGTATTTGGCAATCTGGAATTAATGAAGTGCCAAATACGCCAATTAAATTTTCCATTTTTAAATCTGATCGCGTCATGTGGACTATTTTTATGTAAGTAATTTAAAGCCCTTCTTTTTACCATATATGTTGACCATAGAAGAGCCAGTGACAGCCATATTTTTTTATCCGATCGTGCCATATAAACTATTTTTAACTAGGTAATTCTAAGCCCTTCCTTTCACCTAGGAAATTTTTACACGAAAAAATGATATTTTGAGTTATTTTGATTGTTTGTGTGGTGTCTCTGGATATTTTTCAGTATTGAAGTAAAAGAAACACTATTTAAACTTTTTTTTTATTTGATTGGTTCATGTTATTTTTTTATGTATGTATATTCAAGCTCTTCATTTTATTATAAATGTTGATTATAGAAGAGCAAAGGTCAGCTATAATTTTTATTCGATCTTATAATGTGAACTCTCCTTAAGTAGGTAGTTCCAAACCCTTCTTTTTAACTTGGGGAGTTTTATATGAAAAATCGATATTTTTAGAGTTATTTGACAATGTGTCATCTACATGGCCACATCCTGATTGTGATATCCCTTATCCATATTTTTTCAAGGAAAAACAGGGCATAAATTATATTACAAAAAGTGACTTTTTTTTATTGTATGCCGTGTTTATTTTATTTAATAAAATAAAGAGTAGAGTATGTATATAAAAATAATAGAGGGCATTAGAAAAAAAATTACAACACAAAACCATTTTTTAAATCCCTTTTTATTGCACATTCAAGGTGACACTGAGTTATATCAAGTCAATTATTATCAAAAAGAACATTAGTTTCATCGTCAGTTTCAAGGAACAAATATTAGTGTCAAGAAAAACTCTGATCGTATTTACACATAACTAAATTTTCATTTTAGCTTTGTTTTAACTGACATTGTTGAGTATGTGTAAATTTATTAAATTAGTGTCTGATCACTTCAGATTAATACTTCAGTTCTAAAGCTCTAATAACGCGTATCATTATAAGTAAAACAACTCTAGTAACAAAAAATAGGAGATATTAAGAAACATCTTTGAGAGACGCATGTAACATAAAAGTAAATTGTAGGTATTTTCTTTCCTTTTCATGGGAATTTATATCACACTTTTTTGCCAAAGCACTTGTACTATACATAGCTTTCGGCAAAAATAACTTGAAAATAAAACTTTCAAAATAATACAACTTTAGTGTTATCTGGACAATAAGCTTTGTTCAATACGAAATATTTTATGATTTTCAGATAAAAAAAAAGTACAAGTACCTGGTTGAGATCAAATCTTCTTTTCTTTAAATTTGAAACCCACAATAGCCTTCACAACTTCGCCCTTCACCTACAAACACCCTTTTTCATGTCAATAAGGAAGAAACTTGAAAAAAAACACTACAAAACTCCTTAGTTCAAGGTAAAGAGGAAAGCTCGCTGCTAGTTCTCAAATATCTTAAATCTTTCTGCTGTGAACCCATAGAATAAAAAATTCTGTATTTGTTAGAAAAACGCTAAATCAAGAGCCCTTTTATCACAAAGCCTATTTCCATAGCTACGCTAGTATGTTTAAAGATTCCTTGAAAATGACTTAAGTGTTATATTTGTATGCATTTGTTTCTATTTATAAAAAAATAAACCATAAGGTTGTTGAGGGAGTAAAAATAACCCTGTTAAAAATTTACGACTTTATTTTGGCTTGTACCACATTTTGAAATAACGCATCGATGAATTAAATATCGCGTTAGATCTGAACGTCCACGTGTCAATTTCTCACTTAACGACGCAACTCCCTTAAGTGAAAGCAAAAACCTAGTCTTTGACTCTCGCCTCACATATTTCTTCGACCTTCACTCCAACTTAATTAATATTTAAAAGGTGGACCACCTCACAAATCTACAATGCTCACAGTAACTAAATATCGAAACAATGACATGAGATCTGCTTTTGAATAAAGCTCTCTGTGTGTATGTATATGTGTGTGTGTGTATGTATATGTGTGTGTGTGTATGTATATGTGTGTGTGTGTATGTATATGTGTGTGTGTGTATGTATATGTGTGTGTGTATGTATATGTGTGTGTGTGTATGTATATGTGTGTGTGTGTATGTATATGTGTGTGTGTGTATGTATNTGTGTGTGTGTGTGGGTGTAAAAGAAAAGCGTACATGCTGATAATAATCACCTTTACTTCGATTTAAAAGCTACCCTCCCTATATTTCCTCGTGTTGATTTTCAGTTGGGCCTTCGTGCATGGCTTGAGATGGCACTTGCTAACTTTTACACGAAACTTCCGTTGTAAATTAACCCCGGCACGAAGCCGAGAATTGTAAACATTCCCTTGACAGCCTCTCCCCCAAACCCACCCACCCACCACAAAAAAAAGGTCCATCATAAAAATCATACTCATATATACCGCCTTACAAATTATAAATACGTAAGCGTTTTTTAGATAAAAATAAAAATGTTTAAATGCTAGGTTCTTATTGTATATTTAGTTCGCATGTTTTAGGGGAATTGTAATATTTTTGTAGATAATATCTCGACGTAGTATCTTCCACGTACAACCTAGAGTGGAGTTTGTGTGTGTGTGTTGGGGGGAGGGCCTCTTTATCCCCCATTTTTTATCTGTTCTCCATGTCTTGTTTGAAATGTTGGTGGACACGCGACAACCTCTATGTTTCCAATCAAACTGTTCCTCCTCTTGTATTCTCTATGGATCCAGAAGTACAAGAAAGAAAAGAAAGAAGTTAAAAAAAACAAGCACATAAAAACGAAAAAACAAGCAAGTGAAACGCGCTAACCGTAGAATATATTTTAAACGCTTAGATAAGGGTCAGTAATAGACCGAAACAGAAGAATCATTTTATAATAAACTGCCCAGTGGCATGTCGTAAGGGTGGGTGGTGGTGATAAGGGGAGGGAGGAAATTGAGGATATACGTCATTTTGACAGACAGAGGATATACTCATAAAATAGAATTGTAATAACGAGAGAAAAGTATGTGATGAATAATATATTAAAAAAACAAATGACGTGAGAGTAATTATCTCGAGTACAATTACTTGTCCGATGTGCTATTAAGATTGCAATAGTGAGTGGATTGTATTAAAAAAAAATAGCACTCTGGTTATAAATGCCCGTTTGATTATTCATTATATACATATAGATCTACAGTTCCATTTTCATAGGAATGGTCTTATCTGATGGTTAGAAAAGTTTCTGTATCCCATTTCACGTATTAATAAGTCAAGTCATATGATCTTCAGCTGTCATTTTTGATAAATATTATCAATACCTATAAAATAATACTAATCCTAACGTAAAATGATATCAATTTCGTCACACAAAAAAAAGTTTGTATTTTCTAAAAGTTGGACTGTATACGAAAGGTATAGTTGTTTCGCGATTACTTATACCTTTTCATAACACTTCAAAAATTGGTTAAATCTGGTTCTGAATCCATCCACCCCGTAAATATATTTGATCATTTTTCACAACTTAAGTTATTTTATATCAATTGTGAAAGGTGACAAAACATACACGTATTGGTGAAGCGGATGAACCCAGATAATTATATTTTAGTAGGCTTACAACCGTTAGAGAAGATCTAAGGCTAAGCTATGGTGAATGGATCAAACAAAAATCAGTTTTATATATATATATTATTATTATTATTAGCACCGCGTCTTACTACCCGTTCGGGTTATACGCACTTACGCTAATGTGTAATGGACCACGGTGGAGGCCTGGCATTCCCCACATTAACAAGATGTCTTGTCAGAGGTGAAGGAAGGGTTTGGTAATCAGATAAATCTCTGCCTGAACCGAGGATTGAACCCCGGCCGTCAGCATATAAGTCTGACACCGTAACCACTAGACCGCCAGGTCACCTAGTTATATATAGTTATATATATATGTGTATATATATAGTTATATATGTGTATATAACTGACAGGTGGGATCACGCAAATCGTGATCCTTTATATACATATACATGGCACGAAACAAATGAAAGTATGACTAAGTTTATGAAAAGAAAACTTATAAATTAGAACTTATAATTTTTTCCCCAGTACATTCTTGATAATATTTTACCTAATTATTAGTATTAATTATCTGCTTCAATGGCTGAATGGTCTAAGGCGTCACTCTCGTGTTAGTCTGTTATGCTGACTACAGGAAAATTAGGGGTGTGAATCCCGGTTGGGTCTACTGAGGGTGCGCTTTCCCTAAATTGGTTTCCAGCTCCCCTTCCTCGCAAACGCGGGTAATTACCTATAAAATGCTTCCTTCATCATCCCTACCCTATTAGAGTAACTATCATCTGTGCTTATAACCTGAACAGGTAGTAAGACGTGGCGATTTAAAAAAAAAATATTAGTCTGCTCAACACTACAAGTCCAATTTCACCAATGTGCTTTAATAAACCAAGTTGAACTGCGGAAATTTATTTATAAAACCACCTAAAATTAAAAAATTAAAGTCAATGATGTAGATTATGTAATTTTATGAGTATACATTTTTTTATAGAAGAAAACCTTGAATTTTTACCCAAAAAAATATAACGGAGCCACACATAGATAAAAAAAAAAGCAAAAGTATTCATTGGTTTATGGATCATAAAAAGGAATAAGATGTTGTTGGGAGGAATTGGTTGTTTCTTTCTAAACCTACAGACGAGAGAAAAGGACTTATGTAAAATGTCCTCTTCAATGAAAAATTACAAGTGAGAAGTAAAAAAAATAAAATCGCACAGTGTAAAGTGAAAGGCTAGGAGGATTTTTAGTAGGGGAAAGTAGTGGGTACGGCGTGGAGGAAGGGAGGAGGGTTGAAGAGAGAGGGGGGCGGTTCCTTGAGCGGGAGGATGGACCAGACACATGAATATTTAACCACGTGAATGTGTTAATATTTAATGCGTGCGCCCTGGTAGTATAGGTCAGAGGTCAGATCTAATCAGGACCCTGGAGGCGACTTTGTTCCATTTTACTTGAAGCGGGAAGGCTTCATGGAACGGGGGGTAGGGGGGGGCAGGGACAAAGAGATGGGACACGATGCCCGTTTCCTTCAGGCTAACGTTCATTCCGAGGGGACAATTGCCCTGAGTGGGGTGTGGGGTGCCCTCTAGAGAAGGGGAATTCCATCCTGTACAGAATATTATAAAGAAATATGATCCAAAGATATAGTCCAATGTTATCAGAAAGTTATAAAAACTACTAAATCCTCTTTCCCGTAATAATACTTCAAGTCATGTGATCTGCAGCCGTCTCTTTTGATAGATATTATCCATACCTATTGAATAACCCCAACACCAATTTTTTTGATCAAATGTTTTCAATGTTTATCGCAAAATTTTTGTTATTTTCTAACAGGTCTTTCCTATAAAAATTTTGTTATAGCTTTTGGGGTAAAAATATGATAATTTTGCTTATGAGTTAATTGTTTGCCCCATAACATTTTACAGAAGATATCTAGGGAAGGGGAAATTATGCTTAGGTATTTTTAAACGGTGTTCCATACACTAAATTTAAATACTAAAAAGAAGTAGAAATTCAATACATCTTAAATGTGAACAAGATTTAACCAAACAAAAATTTTAATAATAAATTACATACAAAGAGACTATAGGTATATTATTAGTGTTAAAAGGTGCCTCAAGCCAAAGGTTTTTGGAGCCTAAATTATAGTTCCAAATTAAAATTGTTAACGTTAGTTAAAATAATGCCGGTACATTAAAAACAAAAATTTAATATCCTGATTTAATTATAGATAAACATATTAGTATTCGGTTTGAAGTGTTAGAATTTCTAGAACTTAACAGAATCGGCCTAAAAACCGTAATTTAAGCCAACTTAAAACTATGTTGTTTTTTTTCATTTTTTTAGTTGTCAATTTAATAATAGTGCTATGTATTATAATTTAAAAGTTTTGGTTGTTTCAAAAAGAAGAATAAATACACTCATAAACATAAAATTAATTAAAAAATATAAAATTGATAACACAAAAATACCCTATTTCTTTTTTTTTTTAGCACCACGTCTTACTAACCGTTCGGGTTATACGCTTAAGTACGAATTACGCTAATGCGTTAGGAATTAGGAAGGTTGAATTTAGAGAAAGTGAACCCACATTTACGTGTAGG
Organism: Timema poppense; assembly: GCA_902141375.1. Classification (NCBI taxonomy): domain Eukaryota; kingdom Metazoa; phylum Arthropoda; class Insecta; order Phasmatodea; family Timematidae; genus Timema; species Timema poppense. Next base: position 156,164 of record CABFOV010000376.1, read on the forward strand.
GAGAGTGGAAAACCATTTAGGAAAAACCACCCCCAGTTCACCCGACCGAGACTCGAACCTCGAGCTCCCTGTCCTTGGCAGTCGAGCTCAATAAGAAACTATTGCGTTAGCTAACTACGCCACACCGAGGCGGGTTACCCCGTACCGGTGGTTGCATTGTCTACCACGCCACTCTCTTGTTAGATTAAACTACCGGTGAAGGGGAGATCAGGCCTTAAATCCCGATAGGTTTTACTGTGGATTTTTTTTAAATCCTAAATAGTTTCCCATTCTCTCCACGCGCCAATACTGATGAGTTTCCTCTACTTTCCTCTTATCTATTCCATTAACATTATTAAGATATACGAATATCTCTAACGGTTACTAAGACTTGGTCTGGCAAAAAAAAATGTATCTAAAAGTCAAATAATCCATGAGGGTTAAGGAACGGACATTTATTTAAAAACAAGTTTAAATTTTACTTTTTATTTGATTTTCGTAGAACTTGCCGAATTTGTTTAGATTATTATTATTATTATTATTATTATTAGCACCGCGTCTTACTACCCGTTCGGGTTGTACGCACTTACGCTAATGTGTAATGGTAGGGTGATTGTGAGATGAAATGGAGGACCTACAGTTTAACGAGGAATCCGAACCGCGGTGGAGGCCTGGTATTCCCCACATTCACAAGATGTCTTGTCAGAGGTGAAGGAAGGGTTTGGTAATTATATAAATCTGTACCGAGACCGAGGATTGAACACCGGCCGCCAGTACAGAAGTCTGACACCTTACCCCTAGACCGCCAGATCACCAGTGTTTAGTTTAGAAATCCGTCTAAATATATAGAAACAATGTTCACTATAACGTATTCTAGGATTCACAGTGGTGCAAAACAAAGGCAGGAATCATGATCTGTCTGGAATCTAGATTTTTCTATTAAAGTCAGAAATTTTTCAAAGAACACGCAAAAGTCTGATTCAAAGCTGTGAAATGTGTGTGGAAATGTAAGGAAGGATAACACCTCTCGTTTTGATAAAGTAATAAATTTGTGTCACGTAGAATGAAACAATATTTTATTTATCATCCAAATTTTGTTTTTACTGAAATACAGAATTTTCTGGATTTATATGAGAGTTTGTTTGTGGAAATATTTTTACTAAGACTGTTTTACTCATTTTAATGGGAACTGTAAGATCCCAAAGTTTTGAACCTTCTTTTATTAACATCCTGTATGCTAAATATATAATTTTTACTGTAAATTATATGATAAGTTACCACATAATATAGATTATCTGGTAATATGTTGTTACCAGCAAAAGTTAAATTTATTAATACCAAAATGTATAAGCCTTAATAAAAAGATATCAAGTTTAAATAAAGCTATAGGGGTTCTGCGAGATAAAAAATACATTACATTTAGTTCCATGCCTAGGATTTTTCTGACACGTTAAACAATTAATAATATAATAGAGATATAGATTATAACTGTGAAAGAATCATTAAATTAAAACATATTTCTTAGTAAACACATTTAGATTTTGACCTTAAACTAGTTAACACTTATCAAACAGTTTTAAACACAGTCTGCCCTAATATCTAGCCCTGTTAGCTACGAACAGCATTAACAAACCTTAACAAACCCCACCTCTAAATACTAAAAACATGTAGGTCAGGATTTAAAAAAAACACCATAAAATTCCCTATTTGTTCTTAATATTTAATCAAGATGACATGGATCAACCAGAAATTAAAAAACGGCATACAATTAAACAATGTAATGGCTATATTATAGTAAGCAAATTAATAATTATTAAAATAAATATTAAATATTTGATTAAAACACTATTTTTAATTTATCTCTACCCCTAGGAGAAAGAAGTAATGTGATCGTCAAACACTCGAACTCGAGATATTTGATAAATAGTGACGTTTCATAGCCTCCTAAAATTGAACTCGAGATTTTTGATAAATGGTGACGTTTCATAGCCTCCTAAAATTGAACTCGAGATTTTTGATAAATGGTGACGTTTCATAGCCTCCTAAAATCGAACTCGAGATTTTTGATAAATGGCGACGTTTCATAGCCTCCTAAAATTGAACTCGAGAATTTTTGATAAATGGCGACGTTTCATAGCCTCCTAAAATTGAACTCGAGATTTTTGATAAATAGTGACGTTTCATAGCCTCCTAAAATCGAACTCGAGATATTTGATAAATGGCGACGTTTCATAGCCTCCTCAAATTTAACTCGAGATTTTTGATAAATGCGACGTTTCATAGCCTCCTAAAATCGAACTCGAGATTTTTGATAAATGGCGACGTTTTATAGCCTCCTAAAACCGAAAAAGTTGTTTTTGTAATCCCGTCTGTCAGTTTTGCTGATCGGGCTAAGACTTGGTATTTTGGGTTTTAATGAGGTTTTGCCCCCAGTAAATTAAATAGCCACCCATAAAATTAGGGGTAATAGCTTACAAAGGAGAAAAAGAGAACACATCCAATTTCTCGAAATTCGCTTTAACGATGTTGATTAAATTTTCGAATTTTGTTCATATCCCAGCTATTAGAGATAATAAATAACTAATAGTTGTAAAGTTGTAATTCTAATAAACATAAGAAATACATTTTATCAGAAATAAATTTTTATAAACCCAATAGTTCAGTAGCCATAAGCAAATATATGTTTCTTTTATTAAGGTTTTTGAAATGTGAAGTTGATCGTTCTACTATTTGGTGGACAGAGATGTTTCTATTTTCTCAAAGTTCCTGTTACACCATATAATATTTCACCTATGCTCTTTTGGCGAAGCGTTTCTGCAAAATATATATAATATTTCGATACACAAATCTTACGAGTTTTTGGTAATTGTTTCTATATTAAGATAAAAGAGAAAGAAAGTCTGTGCAGTTCACCGTACCATTTATTTTTATTTTTTAAAAAATATTCCATACGTTGGATGTTTCATTTCCATCATAATTTCACGAAGCTATTTTATTTTTACATTCCCTTGGGCAAAAAACATTCATTCCTAACATATTGTTTGCACTTCTCGAGTCAGCAGCATCAAGTAACATATTCCATTACAAATTAACTATTTTCTTTTTGTTGTGCCCTTGCCTTGCCAGTAAAGGTCTTCCCAATCCATCCGCAGCTTCCAGTTTTCCATTAGGCAGACTTTTAATGGATACCATCCACTCCTTCCCTCCTTTTTTTTCACTCACTCCCCCCTCTCCCACCTCACCCTCTAATTCTGCTGGTCTTGCCCAAAAGAAAGCTGGTAGCTATGATTTATATTTTATTTCCTCCTTTCCTGCGCTTTCCCTTTTCCTCTATCTGTTTTCTATTTTATCCCCTTTAATATATGTATGTGGGCCTCGGTAGTTTTGGGGTAAAGTGCCCGCCTCAGGACCCAATATTAGTGGTTTCAGACCCACCCAAGTTTGACGTATTTTTTACTTAAAAATGATCGTCTGTAGCACAACTTACTTCAGAAGGAAAGAAAAGCCGTCGGTCCCATGTCAATTTTTGCATGTAAAAAACCCTGGAAGTTATGTGAAAATAAGTTTCCAGGAAAATTAGTAAGCTCTTTCAGGGCTTCCCTAAGACTTTTCTTTCTCCCAGATGGTGCGGGTGGCACTACCCAGATGAAGGGCTGAATGCATACCCATCTCAGGAAGGATGGGAAGTACATAAGGACGAACTCTCGGGTTAAAAATTCATCATTATCATTATTATTATTATATATTTATTCCGTTTAATAACCTCCGCTGTGCAGGACGTCACTTCCAACGGGGAATACCGGTTGTTTATTATGTTTATTAAATTATTTTCTTTTATTCTGGCGCCTTGAGGTATGACACAATTCTTGTGTCGGAACACGTATCTAACAATAATAACAATTCCCGACGTAATTGCGCTGCCACCTTGACCTGAGATAACGTCTTGTGAACATGTAGAAATGAGAAAGAGATGTACCGTGCGCACCATGCCCCACGGTACCGGGTAGCAGTAGTTGCCCCTCTATTCTTGTGATGACGTTATAGGGTTGGAACACGCGAGGTATTGAACTGTCGCACCCTCGGGAGGGTTCAAGCCCCTCTCAGAGGGGGAGATAACACCGTACTTGTCCTGTCCTGACACCCCTCCCGTTTCTCACCCTCCCATAACCAGTCAACTAGGTTACACCCGCTCCAGTGGCCTCATGGTCTTAACTCTGTTCAAACCCCAGTCTGAGGGTGGTTTTCTCAAAGGGATTTTACACGCTCTCCTCCACACAAATATGGGTACACTTTATCTAAGTTCAATCTTACTCATCCCTAATACATTAGCATAATTAGTACTTAAGCGTATAACCCGAACGGGTAGTAAGACGTGGTTCTAAATAAATAGATAGATTGCAATTGAATTAGAGCTTGCAGCTTGGAGCCCGACACAGATATTTGGGGGTGGATTGCCCACATATGATATGAACGGTGGTGTATGAGTGCATTTTTTAATCTCATCCTTACCCCTTATATTAGTTCGTTGATAATTATTTTTGTTGAAAGTTGAATTATAGAATAAAAAGATTCGTCCACTCTTTTGCACGACCAGACCTTTAGTTGTTTTTTGTAGTAGAAAAACATTCTAAAATTATAAAAGTAGTAAGGAGCGTTCTTTATTTAATATGAAATTTAGTAATGAGAATTTGAAGATCACTAGTTAAAAGTGTATATACAATAGAAATTGGGATTTAATAAAAAGTTTAAAGTAATTTATATTTAGAAAATAGTGAAAAATAATCTAAATTTACAAAAAAGTAAAAAAAAACTTTAGAGCTAAAAAAATATATATTGATTTATGATGATGAACAAGGATTGAAGGAATTAAAATATTGGTACATTTAAAACAATATTAAACAATTTAAAACAAATATAAATACAATAGCAACTTTTACATTTTGCATAATATATAATATAAACTTTGCAATTAATTAATTAATTTAAAATTAAGTGTTCTGCTTACATGAATAATATAATAATGTTGTAATTTATTGCATGGTTTATATTATAGAGTAATTATTTCTAGTTAACCTAATTTAATCCCTATTCTGTACTACCATTTATTTATTTTTTTATTTTGTTGTTCCAGCCCCTCCCGTTTTTTTCTGCATCATGGCATTTCAATCATCCGATCAGCTGTCGGTCCCGTTTGGGTTGGATAGTCGGGACTCCATTGAGTCGTAAAGTCAAACATGTAAAACAGTATAAAAAATTAGACACTTTGAATTTTGTGTAAAAAGATTATTCAACTTTTTATAATAATTAGTGAAGAAATTAATCTTAAGTCTCATCTGGAAATGTATGGTCTCTTGCTCCTTTTAGGCATCCAATATGGTTGATGGCAACCTAGTGAAATATTATTTTCTCGACATGTTTCGGAAATTAATTACCATTGATATAAATATAATATATATATCAAGATATCAATATATAGGACATTTTATTAATTTCTTCACTAATTATTATATCAAGTTTAATCATCTCTTTACATAAACTCAAAATGTCTCCTTTCTCTCTTGTTCTACATATTTGACTTTTATTACGTATTATATATATATATATATATATATAGAGAGAGAGAGAGAGAGAAAGAGAGAGAGAGAGAAAGAGAGAGAGAGAAAGAGATAAAGAGATAAGCTATTCCATTTCTTATCAGAAATAAAACTCGAGTTAAAAAACTTCATAATAAGTAATTTCTAATAACACAATTCAACATGAAAGTAAAAATGAAAACATTTACTGGACAGTATTAAATTTTTAAATTAGAAATTAGATTGATAAAAAGTATATATAATATAGCAGTATACAAATTTAATTTTATTCAACTTAACGATAGTATATAGTTGTACATTGTAAATAGTTGATTTAACCTTACTTGATGTTTATTATTGTAAACTATGTTATATAATTATAATACTATACCATGCAAAGATACATACATCTCTTAAATTTAAGATATATTTTTTTGATATATAGACTATTATCTTTACTTTGTGTCAAATAATAGGATCAGGAATTCAAATAAAGAATTACATTTAAAAAAAAAAAGATCAGTTGATGTGGTTCAAACACATAGAATAATATCAACTTTTTTCTCCATTAAATTAAAGGAAAAGGTTATTATTATTATAAAACATGGTTATTAATGTAAAATCAAATGAACAAAACCATAACACAAGTCGGTGGCTGAGTGACTCGCCTTACGCTTGGTCGTCGTTGACGTAGGTGTACCTACAGGGTGCGCTGGAGTAATTTTCCAGCGTGCTGTTTTAAATGTGGTTTATTATTCCTTTTTACGTGCTAATGCGGGCGAATTTCCGGTAAGCTACCGAACACCTGACGCCTGACGTATTTTACTACTCCCCTTCTTTAGTGCACCAAAGTTAAGTTCAACTTTCTCTGATAAATACATATTTTATAACTTACATTTTACGCTATCTTTAGTTCTATAAGGTCATGTTAGGATGAACTTTACGACAACCCCCCGATAAAGCTAACAGTCAAAAAGTCGAGATCTTTTAAATGGGTTATTTTATTGCCTTCTTGAATGCTAAAATTAATGTTTGAGTTTACTGTAGGTACACAGTAGTCCCCCATTGCTTTGACTGTACAGATTTATGAGTACAATTTACAAACTAGGTCAACCTTACAGACTAGTGTACTAAATTTAAATGTGCACAGGAAACCGTTCGGGTTCCCTCCCCCGCAAGTTAAACGTGCAATGCTAGTTAAATGAGGTGTAATAAAAACGGATATGTTCAACATGTCTCCGGGTGACATTGATTGAAACACGCTACAAGGCTCATGTAAATGACTGTAGGAATAAAGAACAAGCTAGTGTAGTGAGTGTCCAATCAATCACCGGTAGCGCTGGTTGGGTTAGCGTGCCTGACTGGGATTCATAAGATAGGATTCAGCTTCTCCAACCGTGATCCATTGATAGTTTGTTTGTATCCCCCTTGTCTTACTACTGGTTCAGGCTGTACGCATATATCATAATTACTCTAATGGGGTAGGAATGAGGACGGTGGAATTTTAGGGGTAATATATCCACAATTGTTTAGAAGGAGGGTAAGAAACGATTTAGGAAAATGCAATGATAGTAGTTCCCAGAAACGCAGTTCCCAATATATTCTAACTGAGAGAACTGGTCTAATTTGGTTTCTAGCCAGACGTCCCAATTTCTGTTTTTCTCAATTTGTATCATTAATTTTTAACCTCGACTTTTCGATTCTAGATTCCTAAGCATTTACAATTTTAATATTATTATTATTATTCCATTAATCCGATCTCACATAGTAAATTATGCTATTATTAATATAATCGCAGCAAAATGTGGTTGGTAAAATAAAGGCAATGTTTGATTTGCGCAAGATTACTAGAACACATTTACAATTTTGCCGGCACTTAAATGAGACGGAAAGATCACCCGATTTTGAATGTTGCCGTTTCGTTTGTATGCCAGAACCTTCATTTACTTGGATTACTTAGAGATCTAAGAAACAATGTATCGGAAAAAAATCGCTATATTAAGATCGATTCTAAATATAAGTTAGAATCAAGTTTATCGACGTATCAGAAATCGAGTTTGACTTCTTTAATCTTTTTAAACCTTTATCCGACTCATCGTGTGTCCTTAAATCAGTGAATTTAAGTCATTGATGACCATTATTGGCACCACGGTGCCTTAAAAATATATATCCAACCCTTCCTACCCCCTCCTTCCCTTTATTTTCTCCCAAAGTTGAATTGGACCGCTATAGCGCTGACCGTCCCAAAACCACTTGCGTCACAGCAGCATCACGGGCCGATCTATTGATTTACCATTACTACCCCACGGGGGTAGGGTGGGTGCCTCAAGCATCCCTGTCCCCTCACACAACCTTACCCTGACAATCCTCCCTCTCCAGCCATGATTTCACCAGGAAAGAAGGAAGATTTGAATTTCCAAAATCCGGAAACTGCTGCTCACTCATACCCCCAAACCCCTACTCTTTACTCCACCTCACTCCCTCTTATTCGTGACTGAAGCTGCGTGTGTAAGGATTTGACACGAAGAAGGACTTGCCAGGACGAAGAAGGACGAGGTTATGTGTTGTCACAGGATTTCACCAAGCCTGATCCTGCTGCTGATATAAAGTATGAAGCTTAGTTGTTGTTTTTTAAAAAAAGGAAAGATGTTTTTACTCTTTTTTACATTTTGGGTTCTTACAAAACTGTGTACGTTTGGTCAAATCTGCATTAGATTATTTTGTAGGAAATTGTTTTTATTTGGCCAGTGTCACGAGTTAGTGACATAATTTTTATAATTGTTACCTAATTACTTTAAGGTTATATGGAAGGGAACGAACGATAGCTTAGGCTTTAGTTGGGGGTGTAGGGATACAAGAAAAGTTCAGTGTTTTTGCAGTTATAACAAAACATTTTCTGGTCAAAATAAGAAGAAATTGCTCCTCTATAAAAATAAGAATTTGAGTTTCTTTATACGCTGATATCAATATTTGTTGAATATCTGTCAAGAGTTGTCTTGGAGTTAATGACCAACTTTTTTTATTCTTTATTAAAAAAAAGTTTGTCATTTAATGCTGCTAGAATTATGACATTTATTTAACAACTGTTGATATCACAATTGTAAGAAAATTATTCTATACTCCAGAAATATTTCATTCATTTTGGTCACAAAAATGTTTTGCTATAAAAAAAACTGTAAAAACAATGCCCTCAACTCAAGTTCTCTACATCCCCACCTCAAGTTGAATATTTCCAGAACTTCAAACATCAAAACGGAGACTAAACTTAATTTCAATCTATAAATTATTTCTGTTATTGCTTTATTTTCATTAATTTTGTTGTTGTATTAGAATCCATACTATCCTCCCCGTATACCAATAAATAGAATGTCCTACTTTTCAAAAGTATCTTCTCCGACTTTGGATGTTTTCCTGATCCAGCAGCAAGAAGTCTTAACACACAAGAAGCTCATATAAAACTTCCCTCAAGTTGGCCGGCCGCTCTTAGAGTTTATTTCATCCTCCCTCCTTCCCCCCTCTCCTCTATCCCATTCGCCCATAGACCCGTAGCGCCAGGGCAGCAGTTTAAAACTTGTTAATAGTTGGAAGGCATGTAGCTGGTTGGTACTACTGCTACTATACAGTTGGCCGCCCTGCCTTATTCCACGCCATTGAGCCACGGACCAATTCCCGGGGATTACCCGGTCACATGACTCACTCGCTTCTATAAACAGATATACTTAAAAGGTAAACAGCGCCAGAGCTATGACGTCACAAACATTATTGAGGTGTCCAGAGGGAAAAGGTGCTATGCCACAATAAGAATAGGGCTGTTTCGAATAGGTATATCATTTTTTAACGGTAAGCTTGAATAGTAATAATAATAATAAACAATGAATTATTGACATATTGATAGCCATTAGATATAAGATGGAAGAAAGCAACGCTATAAAATTAAGTATATAATGAAAGGTGAAGATTGGGGGGGAGGGAGGGGGGGGGGGGGGG
>CABFOV010000376.1:174916-202339 GCA_902141375.1 Timema poppense
GTGTGTGTGTGTGTGTGTGTGTGTGTGTGTGTGTGTGTAAAGAAGGCTGATATATATAATATATGTATTCCATATCTACAATTACATCTAAACAGCAACCATCTTGCTGCCAACTTAATAACCTTCTTTACATGTGCACATTATAAACAATGTCCACTATACCAAAATTAGGTTCCGCTTACAGCCAACTTGACAGCCTTGTTTACATTTGTCTACACATACATATATATTATTATGTATATAAATGAATAATTATAGTGATTATCTTTATCATTTGTTTCATACACACACATATATACCTGTAGGGATGGTTCAAAATTAACTGTAAAAATAAACACTACTAATGCATTTTGTCTAGATTTGAACAGAGGAATATATGGCGTATATACTCGTAAGTCAAGATTCAACTTTAAAGATGTTTTAATCGGGTGACAATTTATGAAATCGATAAACTGGAAAAGTAAGATAATAGGTTATAAGATTTATTTTTGGCACATAAAAAAACCATACATTCTGCACTTATGTTGTACTCGTAGCTCCAATAACATATATAATACAATGTTTAGTTTTTAATATTAAAAATTACTGTGATATTTAATGTCTTGAAGGTTGTTGTTTATCTCCAGATAAGTTTTTGTTTTACTTTTGTCGCGAATAAAAAATTACCTTCCTAGTCTCACATTTTCATCCAATCAATTATAATATTACCTTTTCACACTTCGAAACAAAGAAACTATATATATATATATCCTATACGTCATTACGAAAAGTTAAATGGAGAGTTTTATGGAGGTAATAAAAGTTTTAAAACGTGTTTTTGACACAATCTAATATGAGGTTAAAAGAAGAATGTCACTTCCCATTGGTTAGACGTGAAAGGCTAATAATGTAGAGCCTAAAGTTATAATCTTATATATTTATTTCATAAACTAGTTTATCGCCATGTTTTACTACCTGTTAAGGTTATATGCATATGTGATAGTTGCTCACTAGACCCAACTGGGATTCGAACCCCGATCTCTCCGTCATCAGCAGGCCAGTCTATCAGGAGACTGAGGCCACTTAAGTGTATTGAGTGGTATTAAATCCCTGTTTAAAATAGTTCAACCCTAAATTAATCATTTCATTGAATCCTATTGGCAATGAACCCCAGTTATCAAAGTGTTGGGTATAAGAGCCAGGCAGGCGCCCCTATCCCACTACCAGCTACTCTATACACCTGAGGACTGACTATTGACTTCAAAGATGACAACCGTAAAATTCAACCATCTGCAAAGTTTATTCTCCCTTGAGATCCTGAGAACGCAATACAACACACTGAAATATTGAGCGGGTTGCTGATAAAGATATCTTACGGCGCTACTGACTAGTAGAATTAACCTCATTGGCCTTCTTTTTTGTTAGTGCCATGCGACATACCACCCGTTTGAATTACCCGCAAGTTAGACCAACTAACCTAAGTACAGGATGAGAAGGATGAATTTAAAGTAAGTGTACGAGCCTTCACCTGGAAAAGAGAAAGAAAAATTTAAGTTCAAGCCAAGACCTCCAGGCTCAGAATCAAAATTTCCAACCCTACACAAATTTAGACGTTACCGTATCTTCGTTCTATGAGTTGTTTTCGTATAGTAATAGTATTATTGCTATTTCATCCAAGATTTTTTAGAACCACGTCTTACTACCCGTCCGGGCTATACTCACATATACTAGTTACGCTAATGTGATAGTTATTAACAAAGGTTGAATTTAGAGGAAGTGTACCCATATTTGAGAGGCAGAAGAGTTTAAATCCATTTAATAAAAACATTCTCAGTACAGCCGACCGGAATTTGAGCCCCGATCCTTCTGTCAACGACAGTCTTAGTATATGGCGAGGGTCACTTCTTGGTTTGGACCATGCGGTGGCCACAGAAACGTGTCGACCTAAGATATTATATTTTAATTATTCTTATTATTAATTATCCGTTTTTTGTTTAACTATTTGTTGGTGACCTGGCGGTCTAGGGGTAAGGTGTCAGACTTCTGTGCTGGCGGCCGGGGTTCAATCTTCGGTCCCAGCACAGATTTATCTGATTACCAAACCCTTCCTTCACCTCTGACAATACATCTTGTGAATGTGGGGAATGCCAGGCCTCCACCGTGGTTCGGATTCCACGTTAAACTGTAGATTCTCCATTTCATCTCACAATCACCCTACCATTACACATTAGCTTAAGTGCGTATAACCCGAACGGGTAGTAAGACGCGGTGCTAATAATAATAATAATAAGCTATTTGTTATATATATCTTTGTAGTATCACGTAAACACATTTTAATTTTAAGAGGGGGAGGTAAGACAAATAATATGTAAGCGTTTAAAAACTGCAATTAACATTCTTGGCAGTTATTCTAAATTTAAAAACACTATATATTTTAATAATAACTTGAAATTAAAAATCATACATCAATTTTCTACGACCAACGGTGATCAAAATATAGAGAGAGAGACATTCCCTGAGGCTCAATTTTAAATAATTTTGACATAAAGAAAATATGTTTGCGCATATATTTTTAATATACTATTAATATATTATTAGTATTATTTTTATTCTCAGAGTCTACACTATGTAATTGATCCAACTGTAAGCCTCATTTCATCTTAGTTCTTTCATCGCCACTTATTAATAATAACAGTCCCCAGACTCACTTCCTTTCCCAAGATGGCGGAACATCACGCACAATAGTCACCACGTGTCATTGTTTGAATGTATGTGAAAGAGAGTGGGAGAGAGAGAGAGAGAGCAGCAAAGAATATGATGATGGGGCACCAAGACACAACGGTTTAATGGGGCAAGAGTCTTGGAGAACATCTTCCGGCCCACTTGTCAACTGAAATTACAAGGCCGGTTGTTGTTGTCTTGTAACTCTCCGAGCCCCTTCTAGTTCGGTTTGTTTGCGGTGGGCGGGGGACGGGAAATTACAAGAGACGAGGTACAGCACGTTCACAGAGAAACAAACAAAATTTTGTTTCGCATTCGAAGACAGTCAAAAAATGTAATGACAACCTTGTGAATACTTTCTCCCTGTTCCACGAAGTGAGGTCCCGCATAAATTTGAGACTTTTTTTATGCCCCACGTCTTACTACCCATCTGGGCTACCCTATTATTCAGCCTAACGAGGTAGGGATATAATCTAGATCAATTTTACCTGGAGCTGTGTGTGGAAATAGAGTGGAAAAACACTTTAGTATATCTAGATGGGATTCAAACACTAGCCTTCACCCTTTATAATTGGTTTTTCCCACGTATTACAACCCATAAGGGAAATATGAATTTTAATAACGCTAATGAGGGGACTTGGTGGTCTAGGGGTAAGGTGTCGGACTTCTATGCTGGCGGCCGGGGTTCAATCCTCGGTCCTGGTATAGATTTATCTTATTACCAAACCCTTCCTTCACCTCTGACAAGACATCTTGTGAATGTGGGGAATGCCAGGCCTCCACCGTGGTTCGGATTCCACGTTAAACTGTAGGTCCTCCATTTCATCTCACAATCACCCTACCATTACACATTAGAGTAAGTGCATACAACACGAACGGGTAGTAAGACGCGGTGCTAATAATAATAATAATAATAATAACGCTAATTAGGGATAAAAAGGTCTAACTTAAAATGTATGTACCCACTTTTTCATGGAGTAAGAATAATAAACAATTTAGGGAAAAGCCCCCTCAGTACAACTGGATCTACCTGATATTTAGACCATGTGATCACCAATGCGGTTCACCATACATAGAATATGTCTATGTTCCGTGATGAGGTTGACCTATATACCCGGATGGAAAATTATTTCTTTCTTGGTTCAGAGGTTTCTCGTACAAGAACCACACAAGCTTGACTATAACTTTGGAAACCCAAGGATTATGCCTTGACTGTGTTCCTCGTTTCAATATGTTGGTTAATCGGTCGCGTGGTATAACGGTGGTCGCACGTGGCTACCATATTAAGGTTTCCGGGCTTGATTCCCGGATGGTATCATGAGTATTTTCTGGAAAGGAGGATTATTCCAACGTTCACCAGGGTATGGATATAGGTTTAAGTTAGGTTAGGTATTTCTGCTGGTTCCACCGCCTCGTGATCACTTTAAACATGTTGGTTTACAATCTTCTATCCATATCGTGTTTTTGCATTTTTAAACTATACAGACCTTAACCTCTTTCTTCATATTAGAAACATCAAATAGCTGAAAAGTGGTTCAGGTGCTCTATTATTACCATAATTAATTACAACCAATCATAGAAAATATATTCATAAAATAAAGTAGCTTAAACATAATTTAAGCTGTAATTAACATATATGATAGGATTTTATAAATTAATTCACAAATTAACAAAAGTAAAACCACAACCACACACACACAACTCTGAATATTTCCATGTCACATGGCATATTCCGGAGGAAATATAATATTAAATTAAAAGTTGGCTACACTTAACGTAACAACAACAATATTAATATATTATTTTTTGTCGCCAGGTCCTACTATCCGTCAGAGTTGTAAGCATATGTACAGTACTTATTACTCCAATGGATCATAGATAGGGCAGGTAGAATTTAGATAATTTGTACCCACATACACATGGAGGGACAGTGAAAAACAATTTAGAGGAAACAAATCTCAGCACACGCGAGCGAGATTTGAACCCCGATCTTCGTCGACATTTCAGCCTACTACGAATTGACACCGTCAGGCCACTCACTATACCACTGACTCGGGCTCTGATATAAATGGCCGAAACTTTAGCATGTCTGTTTACTTTGGTAAGGATCCCAGGTTCAATCCCCGGCATGGATGAAAAATTTATCATTGATAAAATGTGGATATCCCCTTTTACATGGATGAATTAATGGCTGGGGGTCTGGATGTTGTGACAGTTCTTGATTAAAGTTAGTTTATAAGTCAGTCTGTTCGTAAAGTGCATGTTAAATACCTCAAATAAATTAAATAGAATATAATTGCAATGTTGTGGTTTTCAAAAATAAAAACATAAAACATTGATGGTATTATTTTTATTTAAATTTAGATAACCCGGGTTTAAAATTCTCTGAGCGATAATATTGATTCATTCGTCATTCAGCCCCTTGGCAAACTGCTAGAACAAATCTTACATAGTCGCAGTCATACGAGCGAGTTTCGTGTGAGAACCGTCAGCACTTTCTGACAGACTCCAGACCAGCAGTCGTCACCATTCAATATTTATACAAAGTCTCAACTCAATTAAAAGTTAGTCACTATGCCGCAGCAACATTGAAACTGCTCTGCAACACTTTAGGAAATAAACCGCACAACACACAATTTACAAGTCCTAGGGGGGGATTTATTATTCATGAGACTTTATATATATATATAATAATAAATACGCTAGAGTTCAAGTATTTGAATAACAAACATATGAATGCATTTTTCCTTTCCCAAGAAATAAGGTCCAGTATCAATTTGAGAAACTTTTTATATGCCTCACTTCTTACCACCCATATGGACTACCAGAATATTTATACTAATGAGGAAGGATGAATTAATTAGAATTTTAAAAAATTTTACCTGCAGTCTTGTGAAAATGAAGTGGCAAACTATAGTTATATATGTACAAATATGTTTATGTATGTATTTGTTTGTATACTATATGTATATATACACTTGCCTGTGTATATATATGTGTACATATTTAGAAACCTGAATAGTTATATATATATATAATTATATGAAGAGTAAAATCTATATTAATATATGTATACAAATTATTGTCAATTATGTTTGCACTATATAAAGCCTATTTATATTATATTTATAATTAATAATAAGACAATATATTCAATATTATTTTCAACAGCTAATAATTCATTATAATAGATCCTCTTTATGCAATAAAATTAATTATTTCTATTATATACTAGATTAATCACAAACCTTATTTTATAAATTTTCCATATAAAATGAAGGTTCATGGTAATATTTACATTTATATTAAATAAACTATAGTGAAATAGATTAAGGGTGTAGCCTACTTTAAGGGTAATATCCCCACACAGCATAATTTCTTATGGGCGTGACATTTATATAACTTCAAAACCACTAAAACAATACTCAATTATCTTCGAGTGCCATGTTTTTAAAAAAATGACTCTTTGTTTATGGGAGGATAATTCTGTGTTTACACACATTTACATTTTTTGTAGTTTGCTTTTGGAGCGTCAACATTTTCGCGGGAAACGTCTTTGAAAGTAAGCTAGTTTCACTGTTTTATTATTATTATTATTATTATTATTATTATTATTATTGTAAAGCATAAAACTTGTAATGTAAGATTTCTTATCCAATAAGGAAATATTGTTACCTTTCACCTCCATTTTTAAATATATGAAACCTCTTCTTGAAACAACGTGAGATTTTTGGACGTTTTTAGCGCGTCTCAACACTCAATTCGGCGTTCCTCTTGAGGTTTTAAACCATGTTTGTTCTTTATTTATTAAAGTTATTAAAATAATTTAAATTAATTCTATTAATTAAGTAAGCCCTGCCTAGAATTATCTAATCAAATGTCAGTATAAGGTTTCAGATTTTTTAAGATTATCAGTGATATAACTTTCCCGACTTCTTATATCAGTTGGTAACATGTCTGTCTACAGAAATAAGTGTTCCAGGTTCAATTCCCTGCATGGATGGAAAAAATTAAATTGATGAAATGTGTATTTACCCTTTCACGTTGATGAATTAACGGTCAGGGATTGGATGTTGTACCTGTTCTAGTCTTAAGTTAGATTATAAGTCATATGTAGCTAAAACTAGCCAGCGGTAGTGGGAAAATATATGGCTTGAATAAAAAAAACTTACCCAGCCCACTGGCTGGAAACATTAATGGATGTAAAAGTGATATAACTTATAAGTAATATCTAACAGAGAGATATATCCTTGTAACTACAAGTATTACAATTAATAACAATTGTAATACTCCTCATATGTAAGGGCAGTATCACTAGAGTCTCTCATTCTTCTAGCAGTCATTTAATAAAACTCGTTTTTTCTCCATTTCGTCTTCTTCAGTGACTTCATTCGGTGCGCGAGTTCTTATGAAAGTGATATTCCTCGAGACTTATTCAACGTGATGTATGATATCCTCTTGTCTACCGCCTTGAATTCCTGCACCAATTGAATCAATCTGCCACTTTCAATAAACTCATGTCTGCCTAGAGTTGCATTCCTGTAGTAGAATATTACGAATTGATCTTCATGCCATGAGCTTTCTTCCAGCCATATGATTTCTTGCAGAGCTGTCACGTCAATTTTGTACCTCTGTACTCATATAAGACTATACTAGCTTGGTATTTCGTGGTCTACATTATATTCACTGAACAACTATAAACTACAAATCCTTATTATCCTTATTATTTTGGGGCACGTTGCTCATTATAATTTTTGTCTGGCTTGTGTCTAGGTTACTTTTAAGATTTGAAAACTTTTGTTTTTTTACTTTGGGGTTGATAGTCCTCTAACAACCGTCCCCTTTTATCCGACCTTGGGACCAGAAGCACAGAGCGTCCATCCACCTCGTATAAGCAGGGTTAGTGAACATAGGTCGAAAAACGCCCCCTTTTCAAGGTACAAGTAGGTGATCTGGCGGTCTAGAGGTAAGGTGTCAGACTTCTGTGCTGGAGGCCGGGGTTTAATCCTCGGTCCCGGCATAGATTTATCTGATTACTAAGCCCTTCCTTCACCTCTGACAAGACATCTTGTGAATGTGGGGAATGCCAGGCCTCCACCGTGGTTCGGATCCCACGTTAAACTGTAGATCCTCCATTTCATCTCACAATCACCCTACCATTATACATTAGCGTAAGTGCGTATAACCCGAAAGGGTAGTAAGACGCGGTGCTAATAATAATAATAATAATAATTCAAGGTACAGAATCTGTAACATTCTTTTTTTTTAATCAGGCTTACGTTGGCATGAGAACAAATCGGGAGGAATTGTTTTGTTAAACAAATCTCATAGGCCCAAAGTAAGTTTTTTTTAGCTTATTTTGAGTCAATGAATCCGGTAGTGCAGTTTGTTAGTAGAAGTTGAGGACACTTTGTACACTCTGATATATAACTTCTTGTCTAGTGGTGCTAAAATGTAGTTTTAGTGGTCTTACTAATTTTTTAAGAGGACATACACCATATAAGTGCACGTTTATTTGAAATTGGTGTCAGCTTTTCAGATCGCATTTCTACGGTCACAAAAAGTAGCTTACCACAAATATTAAAGTGGTGAACATAAGAAGTGTCCTGTAGTAAACGATTACTGAACTGTATTTAATTATAATTAAATAGTTTAAGTGTAAAGTGTTAAATTGTATTATCTCTGCACCTACAAGGGGGGGGGGGAAATCTCGTGAATATCGTTAATTTTACAAATGGCTTAGAAAAAAACCTTCATTGCAAATAATTTCACAAGTATTATTAATTAACAAAATATTTTAATTGAAAACCTTGGAATGACGTTATTTAAAAGATTAAGATGATTATTATATTAAACATAAATATAATCTGTAACTTTTTTTTTTGTGCTCAAGCTAATAGCCCTATATTAAAAGTGTTATGATGAAAGAAAAACAAATTATTAAATAAGAAAATGGGACCAAAAGAAGTATACGGATCTATATTTTGTCAATGTTAAATTATTTGTTAAATTTTATTGGCCTCTCATCAGAATATTCTGAGATAAGTTTATAAATGTATTTTAAAAATACGTATTTCATCTTAAGTTCCTCATACATACACAATTTTTTTTAAATAGCTATGTCCATTATATTTAGTTTTGCTGCTTTATTTTTTAATTATTTTTTCAAATTTGATAATATAAAATAACTCCATGGCGTCGACCCGCAAACAAGCCATACCGACCGAGTGGCCACCGTATTTTGACGACGATAGTGTCAACTTCTGCGGATAGAGGGTATCATGTGGTCACCAAAACGAACCCTCTATTTTCTAGACCGGAACTACTACTTTTACGTCCAAGCCTCTCCTCATTTGTCATCACAAGGCCGAATTTGACCCTATTCCAGATACACTGCCTCACAGAAAATCTGGAAGTACCAGGGATCGGACTCGGTACCTATTTTAAGGGTTACTCCAGACAAAAAAAAGTTGGTAATCCCTGCCCTAAACTATGAGAACACACATGTGGGTGTTTAGTTCATACTAAGGATCATTCATAAGCTATGTAATTCTATTGAAAGTGATGGAGGGAGTGGGAAGAGCTTTAATGTCTGCATCAGGAGTCGGCAGCTTATTGATCACTCTCTCTCTCTCTCTCTCTATATATATATATATATATAGGTAAATTCAGGTACACTTCCTCTTAATTAAGCTTTCCTCATCCCTATTACTTTTTTTTAATCACTGCGTCTTAAGGCCGGTACACATAGAACGCTAAGCTAAGCTAAGATTTGCTCTACTAACTCTTTAGAAAAAATAGCGAACCATATATTTAAATGTGTTGGTTCACACAGAAATCTAAGCTAAGCTATGCATTGCTACGTCGCGCTATGTTTTTTTTCCAATTGCTGGCCGGGCAATTTTTCCATCTCCCATCTTGAACCATCTTACTCTGCGCATGCGCATAACTCAACTTGGGCTCCGTGTTGAACAAACGCAGTGCTGGTTTGGTGAAAATAACAAAATAAGTGTTTAAGTTTTGTTTTCAGTTTGTTTCACATGTATTTAAGAAATATTCTATTTAAGTTGTATATTTAATCAATGTTTTTTCCATTGAAATAGAAGAGTTAATTGAACAAGTCAAACCTCCACCTCCTAAATTTTCTTCAGCTTCCAAAACAACTGCTAAGAGCAGCATTTGTTTTTACTCAATACAATGACCCGAACTCAAACAATATATTTTGGAAAACGCCATCATAACTAAATTCACTGGAGCGGACCAGAAAGAAACACTGAATTCGGGAGGGAAAAGAGGGACCATGGCTTGGCTTAGCTTAGCAATGAGTGTGAAAGCAAACTGACTAAGTCTTAGCACGTGACGGCGTAGAACTGTGTGTATCGGCTTTCCCTCCCTGTTCAGGCTACACGCATATGCGATAATTATTCTAATGGGTTAGGAATGAGGAAGGAAGCATTCTAGAGGTAATCTATCAACATTTGCGTGAAGGGAGAGTGGAAAAATATTTTGTAAAAAATCTTCAGCACACTCGATTCAAACCTGGATCTTTCCTTCATCGGCAGTCTAGTTTAGTGCCAGAGTATCACCTTAGACCATGCGGTCACAGACGTGGGTCTAAGCTTTATTGGAAACGACCAAATGCTCAAAATGTGAGTGATCGAAAAAACAAAAACAATCACAATATTTTAGTATCCGTTCGGGCTATATGCATACATTAATTATACTCTTAGATAGGGATTAGGAAGGAATAGTTTGAGATAAAATATACCATGATTTGCGTGGAGAGATAGTGTGAAACCCTTTAAGCAAATACACCATCAGTACACCCAGCCAGAATTCAAATCCTGGTCTCCCGGTCACCGGCAATCCAATCTTACACTAGTGTGAAGCGTTAGATCATGTGACCAGCGATGCGAGTAAAATTAAATTGGGTCCTATTTTGTCATTATAAATTAAATTAAATTAAATTATAGCACAGCGTCTTAATACCCGTTTGGGTTGTACGCTTAAATACTAATTACGCTAATGGGTTAAGAATTTTAAAGGTTAAATTTAGAGGAAGTGAACCCACATTTGTGTGGCGGAAGAGTGTAAAACAATTTAGGAAAACTACCCCGAGTTCCCTTGACCGAGATTTTAACCTTGATCTCCCCGTCCTCGGCAGCCTTGTTCAACACGAAGCTAGCGCGTTAGTTAACTACGCCCCCGAGGCGGGTTTTGTCATTATAATAATACGTATCTTTTATTATTTAAAGACATAATTTTTAACTTTGGATTAAATCACTTAATTCGTGTGGCAATCCGAAATTATGGTTCAGTGCGTAAGGGTTAGCACCACTGTCTAATAATTTGCATTACATCAACTTGAAGTATTTTCTGTTTACAGTCCAATAAATTAAGCTTATAAATGTAAGCTTGTAGCTTTTCATAAAGCTTTTCCGCGCATTCTATATACTCAACAGATTAACATCATCTGCTGATTTAAAAAAGAACCTACTATTTTCAAATATTAAAATTTAGTTTGGCAAACATGGTATGAAAGGCTCGTCAGTTAATGATGATACTTTTGTAGTCACGTCATTAAATCAACCCCCTCGAGGTTACTGTACAGTTTCGGTTGGGTTTGTACATTTTTTGGTTTTATTTTCGTTTCTTCCTTCTTGTTTTTTATTCTAGTGAGTTGAAAACTTTGTTTGTACAGGAGTATACCATCCATTTAATTAGTACTTTGCCGTGGGGAGGAATAAAATAATCTAGTCTACAGTTCTAAATAACAAACTTTCACAATAAGCTAACCCGAGGAATAATACTTTATACCTTACTATTGCGTGATCTGCTATACTTATCGTCGTTGTTCGATAATATATACAGCTAATCAATGTTTTAGTTTGCATCCCTTAAGTAAACATATTGGTAGTAAAATTATATCATATAGAAATGTAGATCACTCCTGTATTACTATTTTTACACGCACTCATGGGGAAAATCAACTTTCTTGCTTGTACAGAGCTATGGGCTTGTAATGAATCCCAATGGAGTTTTTAAAAATGTGTGATTTTTTGTATAGGGTTGGGTGGAAGGGTAGCGCGAGAAAAGGTCAGTATTTTACAGTTTAAATGGCAAAGAGTTCGGTCTAGGGGTTAGGTGTCAGACTTCTGTGCTGGCGGCCGGGGTTCAATCCTCGGTCCCGGCACAGATTTATCTGATCACCAGACCCTTCCTTCACCTCTGACAAGACGTCTTGTGAATGTGGGGAATACCAGGCCTCCACCGTGGTTCGGATTCCACGTTAAACTGTAGGTCCTGCATTTCATCTCACAATCACCCTACCATTACACATTAGCGTAAGTGCGTATAACCCGAACGGGTAGTAAGACGTGCTAATAATAATAGCAAAGATTTTTTTTCGGCCAAATGAATCCAATAGGCCTATTGCTTTACTAGAAATATATAGTTTAATTTTCTACACATAGCACTCTTAATATTTCTTGAATATCTGTCATTAGAATTTAATGAAAAACATTTTAAGCGAAGAGAAAAAGTTTCTACTGAATAAAAACTTGATATCATATCACCTTAATAAACAGGCGAAGAACCTTATCTAAGATGATATCTCAATCAAGTTTTATAAAATTGGGAACCCTGTCTTAATAATGTTAATACATTCATTGAATAAAGTAAATTATAAACATATATTATGCATATCGCAGATTCATATTTTACATTTGCACAAACTGCTTCGGCGGCAGTATGGTCTAACTCTGAGCCGTCACTGCCATGATGTATTTCATTGCCGGTGTCATGGGGATCGGGGTTCTACCCCAGGCTGGGTTTGCTGGAGGTATTATTTTAATTAATATTCTTCTCTTCCCCCACTCAAATAAAAATGCATCTACTCTATCAGTCTACCTTTCTCATCCATACCTCATTATTGTAAATTATTTCATAGGTTGGACGGATAGACACGCAGCTCTGTTATACTAGTGACAGTAGTTTGGAAGTTCATTTGTATTTGTTTTATATTAGAAATAAGTGTGTCACTAATTTTTTTTATTTAGTAATTAAGTTAAATACAGTTCATAAGACGAACAGACCAATGGCTCTAGTTATCAGGTCATTTAAAATAGACTATGTAACTTCAAGTGATATTTCAAATAACATATTCTACGCATCGTTGGACGCACAGAATAAATGTAAGTCTTGTCTAGTCTGGATTTATGGTGATGAAAAGGTTGGGTTTCGAAAGCATGTTGGTTGTTCTAAAGGTGTTTTATTAAATACGTTATTTCTTACTCTCCCTCCATGCAAATTCTGATACATCCCTTCTAACGACTTGCTGTTTTATCCTTATTAATCATCCTTAGTTATTAAAATGAAAAATATCTCAAAATAATAGTAAGATGCAGTGAAAATAAGGCATAGTAAATGTGTAAGATACATAATTCATATTTTAAAAGATTGAGATTACTGTGATATATATAATATTATATATAGTATAGCTAATCCTTTAGACGAATGATATAGTAATGATCCAAAGTTTCAGAATTTTTTCATGCCTTAATTTTATTTTTGCGTGATATTTCAAACCCTCCCATTCGAAATCTTTTTTATTTTTTTCGATTCGAGCTTGAGGTATGCGTAGAAACATCGTTTCCTGCTATGGATGCTAATTACCTCATGAATCAAGGTTTATTTTCACGTATAAAACTTCGGCATCAAAAAAAGTCTTCATAAAGTTGAGTATTTCTGATAAACATCACAATTTATTCTATTGACTTCATTAGTAAGAAACTTGTGGTGGCCTGTTCACACAACTTCACATTTAACTCAGTAATATATCTGACCACGCGTGTAATGTACGTAAGACACACCATGGAAGTTAAGCTGTATTTATTTTGTTCTGTTAGCTAAATGGATAAATTCTAAGCTAGAAACCAATTGTGAATATTCTACGAAATTTACTTTACATCCATTAATGTTTCCAACCTGTGGCCTGGGTCAGTTTTTTATTCTAAGCCCTATATTTTCCACTACCGGCCTGATAGGCCTGCCGTAGCTTCATACGCCTTATAATCTATCTTAAGACTGGGACAGACACAACATTCAGTCCCCAGCCGTTATTTCATCACTGTGAAAGGGTTAACCCACATTTACCCATAATGAATTTTTCGTCCATACCGGGAATCGAACCTGGTACCCTTAGCTCAGTAGAGAGACAGCTAAGGTGTCTGATTTATTCTACTAAATGGAAGGGAAAATATTAACCATAAAGAAAGGGAATGTGATTAACATAATATTATTAAAAAGACTATTTGAAGATAATTGTGATTATAATATTATGATTTCCAAACAAAAATGAGCTCATATATTTTTTACTGTTAGAACTCGTAATAGTCAAATTAAATATGGCCTATATATAATATATATTATATAAAACATAATATTTGGGTGCTTTTACTCAAAAAAGATTCTTTTTGCTTTTTATGAGCGGCCCAATCATTTCAAATATATGTTTTTTATTTTGACTTTTTTTTTGTCGTTGATAGGTTCATGAAATTCGTCATTACTAGTCGATCTAGAAACTTGTTTCACAAAATTCGGAATTGATAGGGTTATACTTTTCGGGTCAAAAGCTATTTTCCCTCAAAATCATTTTTTTTATATTTTGTCAATCGGATTTAACAAAAAAACTTTTCTTATCAAGCCATAAATTCTACATAAAAATAGTTTGGCAACAAAACAGCGTTTCATACATATATAGTTAATGTTCTATGCATAAAAGAGTTTTGTATAAAGGATAGATCTATACAGAAAAAATAAAGCAACAGATGGGGTGAACTTTTGATTTTGTCAAGATTTTTATGATCATATTTACCCTTAGACTATTTATTATAAGGAAAGTAGATCATATAAAATCATACAAATACAGTTAAACATTAAAAAAAACTACTGTGGAAAACAACACCGAATGCACCCATTCGAGATTCTAACCGTGACCCCTTCATGACCAGCAATCCAGTATTTTGCGATCATGAAACCTTATATTGTATGATCACCTAATGCTAGTATAAAAATGTCGAGCTACAGGTAAATTTGTTGCATTATTATAATATATATTTCTGTTCTGACAATATAATGCATGCTATTTTTCGGTCAACAAGTTGTTGATATCTCGCCTGCTCTCAAGGAATGTAAAAAACTAAGAACACACAAGACAATAATTGTATCGGTTGCTCTCTATGAGTGTGAAATTTGGTAGCTTACTTTACATGACTAAAATAAATTTAGAGTGCTCGAAAACAAGGTGCCTAGGATGATATTAGGTCCAAAAAGGAGTGATGATACTGGGTAGTGGAGGATGCTATATAACGATGAGTTGCATACCCTGTACTCATATTAAGATATGCAGCGTGAATGAAAGAATCTAGATCTAGAACCATGTTCAGGGTTTTGACTGGTAAGCCTAATGGGAAGAAACCATTGGTAAGACTCAAACGCAGATGGGAGGATAGCGTCAGAATGGACGTGAAAGAGATACAATGTAATGAAGGGGACTGGATAGAATTAGCTCAAGATAAGGATAGTCAGCGTAGGTGCACCAATAAACAGAGAAATGTGTTCGAAATGTTATCAAATCTAGCAACTTAAGGAGCTAGAATAGTCGAGCGGAGATTCATAAATGTGAATTTATAACGTTCCTGGGTGGATCTGTCCTACGTAAGAGATCAAACAAAGCAGGGGGAAAATACAAGTGGCAATATAATTTGTACTTGTGACTCCCCCCACCTCAACCCCCTCTCCACCATTAGATTATATAATTCTATTCAAAACTATCCATTATACTCTCCTACACACTTTACCTTTTGTTTCCCGAACATTTAGATCTTAATAATCAACCAAAATATGTGAATCTTTGAACTTTTCAGGGTGTAATATTACAAATAAAATCGTGTACTGTTATAGTTTTTGTAAATTTCTAACCTAAATGCAACATATGAACTAATTAAGCAACCCCCTTAACTGCATCAACCACATCTAAAAAGTTATTCATTTTGATCCACAAGAAACTGGTTACCATGCTAATAAAAATCTTTAATAATATATAAGTATGACGCTGTGACCAGTAAACACAGTTAATCGGTGACGGTTAGTTAAATTTGTGCTGCTCGCATAGAACAGCGGAGTTTCGTGAACAAGAATATTCAGGAGAGAGGAAGTAGGTAGGTTTTACAGAGCCATGAAAAGTTAGTCGGTAGAGGTTTGTAACTCCAGGGATACTTCAGTGAAGTTAGAGACCAGTTTAAAGGCAGGTAGTATTAACTTAATAGCGGTATTAACGTTAGCTACTGCGTAACACGAGAGAATCTCCTTGATAGCTAGGTCTTGTTCACCAGCTGCAACAACATTTAAGGCCTCGGGTTGTAAATTAAATATAAGGAATCAAGGGGCCTACATTGTACAAATAGAGCCAATACGGTGTGGCTCTTAGGTTAAATATTGATAAAACCTACAGTACATAAGTTTTCTATGATCTCATACGTATATAGACTTGTAAATATAGTTGAAGGGCTGATATTTCTCACTCTGAAAAGTAAGAAAAATACATATATGTGTTGGTAAATAGTTGAGAGATAAATACCCGGAAAATAACTGGTAACTGGTGTAGGAGCTTAGAACAAATATTTGTGAATCTAATGATGTAATTTATTATTAAGGGATCACAACATAAATTGTAATGGTATTTGTATTTTCCTCCTCCTCCATTTGTTCTCCTACTTTAGGACAGCTGCGCCCAGTAACGTTATAAATCCACTTGGTTCTGGCATTTATGAATTTCTACTCGACTATTCTCTAGCCTTTAGGCTGGCGACATGGCCGCGGCGGTCACTGGGGTCTAAAGTAACCATGGAGAGTGCGCGCATTTGGCGACCGCACGAGCGACGTACGCGCGGCCAGCGGCCAGTCGTTGTCGTCCGAGTCACCGCATATGTATGAAACCGGGTCAGTATGCGCGCACTTAGCGCGGCGGCCAGTCGTTTGTTTTGTACGGAGTGTGATTGTGGCTTCGATGTCTTACGGGGATAATTTCGATACAGATGATTCTGGCCGCCTATACTGGTTTTTTTTTAAACCATGCCCCTTGAGCAAGGTTAAATTTATAACCATTTACTTTAAACTAGATGATGCTGAGGAATTAATTTAACTTAATTTGTATGGTAATTTTTAATTATAAAATTTAAAACTTAAGAGTTTTAATGCTATATGGAAATAATGATACTTTTCGCCTTCATTTTGGCGTGAACCAAATGTTGAAATAACATTACTATTATTATTATTATTAGCACCACGTCTTATTACCCGTTCGGGTTATATTATTATTATTATTAGCACCGCGTCTTACTACCCGTTCGGGTTATACGCACTTACGCTAATGTGTAATGGTAGGGTGATTGTGAGATGAAATGGAGGACCTACAGTTTAACGTGGAATCCGAACCACGGTGGAGGCCTGGCATTCCCCACATTCACAAGATGTCTTGTCAGAGGTGAAGGAAGGGTTTGGTAATCAGATAAATATGTGCCGGGACCGAGGATTGAACCCTGGACCCCAGCACAGAAGTCCGACACCTTACCCCTAGACCGCCAGGTCACTTTGAAATAACAAACCACTTCTTTGATAATACGGGACTTATTATTATTAGCACCACGTCTTACTACCCGTTAGGCTTATACGCAATTACGGGACTTAAGTATGTCTGTAAAGCGTCTCAGTGGTCCGATAGGCTGCTCCCTTAAACTAAGTTTTCCAGCCTCTTCAAAAGGGGTTAATTTAAATCATGACGCGGCTATTGTTTTCTTATCGTATTTCATCTCTAAATATTTAATTGCTTTAAATTCTCAATTGATTTATATCTGCTTATCTTGGACAAGCAAGTTGTAATGTGTGTGTGTGTGTGTGTGTGTGTGTGTGTGTGAGAGAGAGAGAGAGAGAGAGAGAGAGAGAGAGAGAGAGAGAAAGGTGAGATAAAGTGTCAGTTAATCCCCCTGTGGTAGCTAGAAAATTAATACACAATACCAGCTAAAAGTTTAATCTTTAGAAAGCAAACCTAAAATAAGACCTACAATTTTGTAAAGACGTGCTTCTTTTAAAACTCAGTTTTTTTCACTCCTTACGCCTGTTTATTTATGCCCGCGGTGTGATCTGAGAGTGGGGTGAAACAACGGGATATGCCTCCCCCCATCCACCCTTGAACCGAAAATTAATACCTGTACCAGATTTAAACCTATAAAATGAGTCAATGTGTAAACCATCAATTAGCTTCCAGCTTCATCCCTTTTATAGTTATAAATAAAATATTACTGTGTGTGCAGATCTTAGGCTATGGATTAAGAAATATTGGTGACCTGGCGGTCTAGGGGTAAGGTGTCAGACTTCTATGCTGGCGGCCGGGGTTCAATCCTCGGTCCTGGCACAGATTTATCTGATTACTAAACCCTTCCTTCACCCCTGACAAGACATCTTGTGAATGTGAGGAATGTCAGGCCTCCACCGTGGTTCGGATTCCACGTTAAACTGTAGGTCCTCCATTTCATCTCACAATCACCCTACCATTATACATTAGCGTAAGTGCGTATAACCCGAACGGGTAGTAAGACGCGGTGCTAATAATAATAATAATAATAATAATAATGATTAAGAAATAAAGTCGCTTGGCTCTAAGTTCAAAGAATGCTTTTAGATGCGTTATCTGTGTTTGTGTGTTTTGCATCCTTCATTTCATGTGTCCTTTAAATAATATTAGTTTTGGTTTGCCCGTTTGTAGGACACTTGAAACACACATAAATTCAAGAGAAAACAACAAAAAAAACTTGGTTGGAGATAGATGGACTTTTGCCCTAATTACTATTAAAAATAAATACAAACTAGCTTCCAAAGGTATCCCATTTTCAAAAGCCTCGTAAACCAACCTGATTTAAAATTGTATTCACTAACTGTATACCCTTCCATACAAAAAAGGTTTTCATAACCATTGAATAGATATATCCCATAACAAAGTTAACACGCTCGAGTATGATTCTACTAATTAGTCTCCCACCACTCCACATACTTCAATCCTAGTTACACAGTCCTTGACCTAACAACAACAAAAAGATTGAGAGAGCGCGTAGTTTTTAGAAAAAGTGTACCTTTTTATATGGAGGAAAGCACGCTATAGGCCTTGTGTTTGAAACCATAGTAAAAAATAATTGTACCGTATATTATAACTAAAAAAGTACTTCAAGTATTTGCAGGCTTGCGTCGTGTCGGGTGTGTGTTTCGTTTTCTCGGTGTTATTAATAATCGCCATAGTTATCATTCTTGTTAATAAAATGTACCGGGGTTAAATCCTCGGTCTAGGCACAGATTTATCTGATTACCAAACCCTTCCTTCACCTCTGACAAGACATCTTGTGAATGTGGGGAATGCCAGGCCTCCACCGTGGTTCGGATTCCACGTTAAACTGTAGGTCC
The DNA here is from genome assembly GCA_902141375.1 of Timema poppense. Lineage (NCBI taxonomy): Eukaryota > Metazoa > Arthropoda > Insecta > Phasmatodea > Timematidae > Timema > Timema poppense. The sequence continues at coordinate 194,129 of CABFOV010000376.1, forward strand.
TCCATTTCATCTCACAATCACCCTACCATTACACATTAGCGTAAGTGCGTATAACCCGAACGGGTAGTAAGACGCGGTGCTAATAATAATAATAAAATGTAAGCCCCTTCGATGGTCGAATGGTCTAAAGCGCGACACTAACTGGGATACATTGAACCGCCTGTGGCTGAGATATAAGATTTCAAATCGCGGTTGGATGTAGTGAAGGTAGTATTTTACTAAATAATTTTCCACTCTGCCTTAACACAATATGGGTGCACTTCCTCTGGATTAAACCCTCCTCGTAATTAACACACTCGCGTTTTGTTCATGTGCGTATAGCCTGAACGGGCAGTGAGACGTGGTGACAAAAAAAAAAATCTATTACTACATTAAAACTTCCCCATTTCCTTAAAATATAAGAAATAAGGTACATTGAAAGAATAATTTATTGTGATATTTGCATACTTACATCTTTGTAATCTTGTAAATATAGGCATAGTCCAAATGGGTAGTAAGACGTGATTTACAAATTGGTTCAAATGTCCTTGACCCCTCCCCCCACAAAGCTTTTACAAAACATTTATTTTATTATTATTATTATTATTATTATATTGGATGGACAGATTTTAAAAAATAAGGTTTGACTATGATTTTTTTTAATAATTACACAATGTTTTAAATATATTTTTCTTCAGAGTAGTTAGTAAAATTAGCAAGTTGAGCGTTATTATTGAAGAATAATAAGCTTTTGTTTTGATACTCAGGCCACCTGTTTAGTGATAGCAGTCATTCTTGGTATTTTATTATAGTTGTGGATATAAAAGTATCAGTGTGGAAACGTCCTATATTGGCTTCCACAAAATACATAAATTAATGCGTACATTAATTAGCAAATAATAGGGAATACTTTTAGTCCACTAAACAATAGCCTTCTAAATTAAAACTTTCATCCATAGTAGATATATCCGAAACCATATTTTGCAATAGTGTATTTTTCATCCCTTAATTTTTCCATAGTATTTGTGACATGTGCCTGTTTTTCATGAAAGTAAGTCATCCCTTAACCCCCCCCAATCCCCTCACCCACCTCCCTATAAAGGGTGATATCGTCTCCGAAGCAGGAAAAAGCGATAAAAAGCGCCTGAACGAATAAAATCCCCACGCCTCTGTTGTCCTGATCAGGAAACAATTGCCAAAGGAAGAAAAAGGAAAATACGGTTGTTACCGTGATCAACTCTTTAGAAGTAGTGATGGCAACATAACTTGTGTTATGTCGGTAATACTTTCTTTTTTTTTTTACCTCTACTAGTAATAGTAGTCACCCATTTTATGCACACTTTTAAAAAAAAGCCCTGCTTTAAAATGCTTACAATGTCCCATTTTTACTCCCCCTCGGCTTCAAGGTTTTTATGTCCTGTTTGTCAAACCATTAAATGGAGTTCCAACATTCCTGATGGGGGGGAAGTGGGGATTCAGTTTCTGGAAGCGGGAGGTATGTCAAAGTATTTATATTTACCTTTTAGCGGTTTTGTTCTTTCCTTAACTTGTTCCCCCCAAATAAAATATTGTTTTTATTCTCTTCAACTTTATTTGAAACGCCCAGATACCAGAAGGGTGAATTAATGGTGTTGTATATTTTATTTAATGGATGATGTTTTCAAAATGGAGGTCAAGCGCAACACATAGACGAGGATCAAAACTATACTTTGATTTTCTTACAAATGTACATTTGAAGCAATTTTTAGAAAATGGAAACATACTTTTTGTGGTCAACATTGATGACATTTTACTATATTACTAGTGTTCATTTATAGGAATAGATATTATATATATATATATATATATAAAAAGAGACAGCTACATATAGCATGAACTTATGTATGAATATGTAAAAGTGGCTTTTTCTAGTTGTAAGATATATCCAATCTTAGAAAAAAAAATTGGGATATGGACATTGTTTTAAGGTGGGGTGAAAGATAACGCAAGCTAAGGTCAGAGCAGTTTTTATAACCAACACATTTTTCACATTTTAGTGGAGTTTGGCAAGTTTTTTTTATCTTCATTTAAAAGGTTTATTTTTCCAATTCACTTATGCTCATGACAACTATTCAAGAACTGTTGAGACTACTATGTGCAGAAAATAAACTATAGCCTATATTTCTTTTCTTCCTTTTCACTTTAACCTTTCTTTAAAGGGTCAGTCCAGATTTTCAGTCTTCAAATCAAAATTTATATATATATGATCCCTTGACCATGTAAAATATCAGAGGATTATGGCCCGAATTTCGATGAGCTAAAATTGATCAAAAAGTGAGCTTTAAAATATCAGGAAAAAACAAAGAAATTACTTTTTAACTTTAAAAAAAGATACCTAAAACGTGAAGTAAAAATCTCGTAATAATTTCCCACGACTAAATCAAACAAAACTTAATGAAATTCAAACTAAAAAAATTCATATGCAATGGCCTTTAACAACCAAACTCTAGCATTTTGCTAGATATAATATTTATTTACAAATATCTGCTTTAGGAAAAAAAAGAGCTATTTCTTTCCAACGCAACCCTCTCCAGCCTAGTCACACTCTCACCAGGAATGTATGTTTTACAAACAAACAAGAAAAGAGGATTAGAAGTCTATTATTTAAATTATCTTCTTATTTTTAGCAACTGTGTGATTATACAAATCTATTTGGGTATTTATGCATCTATAAAATATCTATGGCATCTTAAAATTCGTTTCACAACCAGGGAATCATGAAGAGAGATTATGTTACTCAGCCGTATTGTATACGATGTACCAACAACAACAAAAAAAGGTAGCATGTCATCAAAATTCAGATCCTACTTATTAATATATATCTAATGATTCAGTATTGTATATATTTTAGTTTATAAAAAAAAAGGTATTTTGTCATAAAAATGGCAAATATATTGACTTAATCTGATGTTTCCTCTAATCCCACCGATCATGTGATATTATTTTCATTGGAGATCTAAACGCAAAGCCATCGTCGGACACGTGGACTACGACGTCAACCTCGTCTGGTCTAGTTTTCTGGCTAGTGTGAATATCCGGATGGTCCGGAGGTGTTGTAAGTCACAGGGAACAAAATAAATACAAGGCTTACTAATTATTTGTTCTGAAGGATGAGTAGGTGGATAATTGAAAATGTATAAAGCTTCCACGTTAGATTGGAAAGATATTGATAAAATCCCTTGGGACGGAGTGGGCCACCCCCTCCTGCTCTCCCTCTCCATTATGCCCAGCTTTATTTTGAGCCCCAAATTACCTACTCATGGCCTTTGGATCATTTTAATTATCAATAACGATGTACCTTTCCGAGAATCTAGTTAAAATCCCGGTAAGTTTGAAGTTTTTTTTTAATTATTCACGAAATCAGGTGAATTCAAGTGATTTGGAGTTCACAGTAACTGCTGTCCCCATGCATTTTTATTTTAAATCTAAGCTTAATCTAAGGGGCAGGTAATTTAAGATCAAATGCACCTGAATTTGCGTGGAAAGCGGACGGTAACATCACTGATATAAATACCAACTATGCATCCGGTAAGGATTCGAATACTGACCTCCACATAAACTGCAAAATCTTGCAATGTGAGTCTAACACCTTAGACCCTGCACCCTCCAATGTTTATAGAACAACCCACTTTAAGTTAAGCGCCTATAAAATAGTAATTTGAAATAATAATAATTTATGATACATTATCACGAAACAGGAGAGTTTTAACCCATGTAGATGTGTGGGAATCAAACAAGGGGATTCTTCCAGTTATTGAACCTTGGCGAATCAAGAATGCCAGATAACACCTAGCAATGCCATTAAAACCAGAGTCCAATTAAGGGCTTTATCTAACAGCTAAGAAGAAAAAAACTGGTCCACATTTGAAGACAAGACGAAGGTCCCCTGGACCTGTAATCGACTTCTCTAGCTATTCAGCCACGGACGACAGGCTGGTTGACTTATCATTGGACCGATCTTTTTATATTGTGTGTCGACTTTACCTACCAGACCACTCACAGATTTATGCATGATCATGACTATCGGTTTGAAGCTCGTAATGACTAAGTTGAGAGTGCCTGTCAAACAAAACGTAGTTCCCTCATAGAAACCGTATCCTCAATCCTCACTTGATCATGACGTTCAATTAGTAACTAGTATTGACTAAGTCGAGAGTGTCAGTCAAACAAAATTTACGTTACAGTGACACGGTAGCAATAGTGGTAAGCACAGACCAGTATTGGTGGGCATGGGGACTAAACGTAAGGCTCATCTAGTCTGGTTAGCCGGTGATAGGGGAGGTAGTTTCTCGAATCCTTGTCTGTTGTATTTGGGGTTATTTTTTCTCTCAATTTCTTCTCACTAAACCTCCACGCGAATGCCTACCTACTCCATTAAAGTAATTGAATACTGGTATTAAAATAGGTAACAGTGATAAGTAATCTGAAATATATTTTAAAAAATCCATTGCTTCTCAACTACCCGTCCTAACTTTACAAAATATTATTTAAGGTAATGAGGTACGTATGATGATTGTATAATTTACCGTAAATATACCCACATTTGCGTGGAGGGGAAATGTAAAACCATTTAGGAAAATCATATTCTGAAAATTTAAAAATGAAACGTGTACACGGGAATCGAAACCAGAACCTTTGGCTTAGTACGCCAAAGTTCTAACCACTGAGCTATCCAGGAATCAGCCCGTGCCCAGGGTCATTCTTCACTCATATTTTAAGGATGAGATTAATATAATATCTAGACGGAGCATAAATAATATATTTGACTATTTTAATCTCATTTAGGAAATGTCGCCCTCAGTACACCCCGCAAGGATTCGAACCGAGCCAGACTATATTGGGCTTGACATATTTTAGTCCGCGTGCCCCAGAAGTGTCGCACTGTATCCAGGCTGGGAGAGAACCAAGGAAGGAACTTTATTTAGACCAGAGGTTTCCAAACGGTTGATCGCGAATTACTGGTAGCGCGCGGTGACATTTTCTGTACTTCATGCAAGACATTTTAAATTCTATTTCCAAAGTAACTTGTCGTTGAAGAGTGTTGCCTCAAGATTAGGGCATGTATGGCCTCTTGTTTCGCAGGAAAATTACCTAGTTCTGGTTTGTTTTGCACTCAGGGAGTCATCATTTTCATCTTAAGGTGGGGAAAATCGATTAAAGAAATAGGTTCACAAGATAAACATCTTGTTAGCTGTAATCGAATGGCATAGAAAAGTTACTCGTCAAAGTTCTAAAAAAATTATGGAAGAAAGAGAATACGATTCTTTTCTGGAAGTTAAACACCATCTTTAAATAAAACTGAAAAATTGTTGTTTGGAAAATTAATACTCCTTGGGTTTTCTGGTATTAAAATGTACATTTATAGTGCCAAATTTTAGTGACAATATTTAGTCTATCCTCATTAGTATTACTAACAGGTCAAAAGGCCCGCTCCCGCTTGAACGAAAGTGTGTTAGTAAAGCTCTGTACATATTGCAATAATATCAAATACACGATACTGCAAATTTTTAATCTGGGTAGATGGCGAAACAATTTTACATTTTGAAAGTAGCTCGCACACTCAATGACTTTGGCGACCTCTGGTTTTGACATTCATTCTCAACTTGGTTGGATGCGAGTTTGTGGAATACAGTAGCTGAGTAGCACAAATAACAGCGGCAGCAGCAACAGCCTAGCGATATAACTCTCTATCAAGGTCCCCCCCACCCCCACCCTCCCATTCTCCACGAAGTTTGAGCCGCAAGTCCCCTCCCTTACCCCTCACCCAACCTAGCCCACTCCTATCCCCCTGACATTTTCAAAGCAACACAAACCAGTTTTAAACACTCCAATTACTTTTATTGCTGGCATAAAACAGGCTTTACCCTCGCTCCCTGATAGCAGGCTAATCTCCGAGCAGCAAGCGGCTATGTCCAACAAGAAGGTTAAGGACAACAAGGGGCTATGTCCAACAAGAAGGTAAAGGACAGCAAGAGTCTATGTACAGGTATAAACATTTTTAGTAATCGGTAAGTTTTGACGTCAGAACCAAAGGTTCTCTTGAGGGTAACCGATGGACGTTTCATCAGGTCTTTCTAGGAAGTTTGCCCTCCCCCCCTTCCCCCTACCACGTAGCTTATATTTGAGGTAAGTTGGCTTTGGGCTAGTTTCCAGGCTAAGGTAGTTAACAGTCATACATTTCAAATTTGAGGGTCAGTATGGGAAATAGAACATTCTATAAATTATGAATGTGAATTCGAAACAGATTCCAATTTAAAATCCTTATGAGCCGGTGACGTTGTTGACACACGGAATTGTCTTTAATTGACTTACCTTGATATATGTTAATATGTAAACGAGAGCAAATAGTTAATTTATGTTCATATTTAAATAAAAAAATAAGCGGTACGATGCACCGCATAGACATTCTCTCTCTTTTGTTTTAAACTAAAGACCGTTAATAAAAACTCCTAATATTTGTGAAACGAAATAATGTACGTTGGAGAACTCTTTGTCCACCAAAGGGCATAGCTAGCAATCATTTTCGTATTTCAAAGAGCTCAATATAAATATATATTGTAAAAATATATTTCAAATAATTATTTTATTTTTAATATTACTTACTACACTTTAAGAATGATAAGTTACTTTGTATATCAAATAGTTGCGGGGATATGATAAAAATTGGAAATTCTCGATTATGTAAACTACCCTCAAAATAATTTTCATGGTAAAATGAGAACTTCCATTTTGTACATACATACCTAATCACGCTCTTCCTTTGCGGGGTAGTCAAGTAACTGTGCATATAGTTTTTTTTTAAATCCGTAACCTACTTAATCCATCCTCACTAAATTTCTCCTCACTTCCCTATACAGCCATATTCTCGTTCACTTCAACATCTCCACACCAAATCATACATGATATTTTATTCTTAAAACTCTTAATGTTTCTCTTTTTCACACATTAATCTAGAGTATTTAACCACGTCTTACATGGTCTACCCCTTCCTTTTGATCCTTACACTCTTCGATCATATTATATTTTCTTCGTCACTCGATCCACACTCGTCCTTTCAACATCCCCAAACCAACGTAAGACGCTTATTTGACCTATTGGATTCATTTTCAAACCCCGCTCCTTCAGCACCCATTAATTACTATGACCATACGAGTTTTTACTCATACATTTCTTAACTATCTCATTCCAACCGCCATCATTTTTATCTTGTGTTTCTCCTGATAAACCCACGATTCCCATATATACAACAATGTTGGCGTTAACACAATTTCATATACCGCCATCTTTACCTCTTTCGATACTACTTCACTCTTTCAAACAATCCACATACGTTCAACTACTCTGCGAGATGCATTCACCCGTCTATCAATTTCACCATCCATCCTTCAATTTTTACAAAACATTCTGCCCAGATACACCAAATCCTTTGCTTGTTCTAACAGTTGTCCATGTATAGAAAGCTGACAATCATTTCTTGATCCGTACATATCAAAAACTATCACCTTAGTTTTGGAGGCATTTACACTGAGATCCATTCTGCCTGTCACCACATTCAAACGATTTAATTCATACTGCAAGTACTGCATACACCACCGTTATTGCTACTAATCGTGCATCCCCCCCTATACTCTCTCAGAACATTCCATAACATACTCCTACTCACCCGATCTTACGCTTTCTAGAGCTCAACAAATTCACAATACAATTCCTTACTGCCATACATTTCTCAATCACTCGTTTCAATGCGAATATCTGTTTCTGTGCCTGGGTACAAAATTTAATTAAAATCGTTAGAATGAATTTTGAAAGAATCTATATTTTCTCTTTTCGCCCTTCAGTAAACTGCCTTTAATTTTAAGATTAAATATCGCATTCCAAAAGTTCATCGGGAAAATCCTATTAAAACCCTATATAATAAATAGGCCCTAAGTATTAGTCCAATCGGTAAAATAGTTTCGGCTCTAGACCAAGATACACACAGACAGCTTCACGAAAACCACTTTTTTTTTTTCAGAGGGTCATGAAACGTCAATACTTTTACTAAAACCACGAGCTTAGTTATATTTTTTAACGATCACAATACTTTTATCTTCGAGGGGTTTATATAATGTAGAAATATTAATCACTGGCCGTGCGTAAAGATCCTATTATTTTATGTTAATATGTAATGTAGAACAATTACTCCTGAACATG
>CABFOV010000377.1:0-11614 GCA_902141375.1 Timema poppense
TGATCTGTGACTACAGATTGGTACTTTAGGCATTAACAAGCCACCTACTTCCTCTGAAAGTCGCTTCTGACACTCAGAGCTATTAGTTCAAGGCAAACAAGGGAGCTGTTCTGGTGTAAGTGAATGAGATGGGTATGAGCCTTAGAATTCTAATATTACAACTTATTTTTACTTTTAAAATTATGGTAATTTAGCTCTAGGGTGGTTTGTTTGGGGCTAATGGAGACGAAATGAATTAGTGAAAATGTGCACAGTCACATTTGGAACTTGAATTTTGGCAACAAGATTGATAACAGGAATAATTGTCCCGCACTACCATGCTTTGACTATATTAATAGATTTTATATATTTATTTAATAATTTCATTAAAAAAATTATTTATTAAAAATTTAATATAATGGCTTGGGTCAAGGAGGATAGTTTTATAGAAAATCCGCCGGCGTCATAATAAAGAGAGGGTTGAAAAACCTGTGATAAATCTTTTGGAATTGTTGTGAGCTATTGTTGAGTTGGTTCCCTTGTAAGGATCATATCTGGTATCCAGCATGATGATGATATAGGTCAGATTTTAATTTGATGTAGACGTGAATTCTATTATTCTGAACAGATTTATTTTCATTCGATTTTATAAACATTTGGCCCAGAATTATTGTATTGGTTTCTTACGTTAGCTTAAACTTGACAGATTTAGCGCGTTGCGGACCGTTTTATTGTGAGGTTTAAGATCGTGTGAAATCTAGAGAGATTAATGTTTCCTGGACAATTTCTACAGTAAGTTTGTGGACCGAATGTAAAAAATGTGAAATCAATCTTTAGTGGGACATTTTAAAGTAAGGTTGTAAGTCGAGTGAAGAAAGGAGCCTTCTTATTGGGTATATAGCTTGAAAGAAATAATTCTGGAATATTCTTTAAATTGCACCATTTCTAGAAAGAAGGGAGATGGAGAGACAGAGAGAAAGAGAATGTGGTCTAGAAGTAATTGTTATGTATTTGTAATGAGCGTGGGGGACAGTGAACTAAAGAACATCGCTGTAAAAAACAAAAACATAAAATAAATGATCATATAGGTATGTGAGAAGATTTCCTAACACATGTGGATACATTTAGTTTTATATTGAAATTATTCATTAATTCGAAATATATTGAGGGTGGGAACTTTTGGTTATAATTATTATTAAAGTTCTCGATTTCGGTTCCCGACTGGTACCAGGGTATTTTCCTCGATAGATGAATAATTCTCATGGTCACCAGAGTTTGGTTAATTAGGCTTAAGTTATGTTAAGATCTTCATTGACTCTACCTCGTCCTATTCAATACCATCATCCCTTTACCTCAACGGAATATGAAAAGGGCCCCCTTGAAAATGATGCACGATTGTATATTCGAGCATCTCCAGGGCAACGGTACATTAGTAGCAATATTGTGTAATCTTTCTGTAAACTGAGTTACAAATTGATGTAGCCCAGACACGCCCTTATTATTATTATTATTATTATTATCTTCATCATCATTATATTTAGGAGTCCTACAATTTTGCAATTATAATTTACTTCATACCTCAAAAACTTGCTCAGATATGATAAAAATTGGAAATCGTTGTTAATGTAAAGTAAACTCAAAGTCATTTAAAATTAGATGCATCGTTTTGCATGGTTTTGAAAAAGGAAAAATGACAACTGGACACAAGAATTGAGCCTGGAGATGTGGCTATAACCTTAACTGGCTACCTAATCCATCAAAATGATTACAGCCAAATTTGAGAAATCGCGTATTTCTCTTTTCGATCACAGGTAAACTATCTACCCTTAATTTTTCAAAAATACCTCGGGGAAACTTTTTGAAATCCCTAGTTAACAAGTTTTAGGCCATTTGGCTAAATTGTTCTGGCCTTAGTCCCAGTAACAGATAAATGGTTTTGAAAAGAAAACACTTCCTCGGCTTTAGGTTCCGTGAAACGTCGAGATCCATCAAAATCTCGAGTCCAAATTTATAAAAGATCACAATACCTCGCTCTCCAAGGGGTCGTAAGTAAAGAAAAAGTATTTGAATTTGACAGCATTTTTAGGTATTTTTCGATTTTATATAATATTTAAACCATATTTAATATATATAGTTCAGATTTTGAAAAATAAATATAATAAAAAATTTATTACTGGAAAAAAATTATATTTTCTCTTGATTACCCTCTTTATACCTAGAAGTCACTAATACTTCTTTAAAGAACATGTACTGTACATCAACTTTAATAAATAAGTTAGACTTGCCTTATGCCAAAGTGTAGTATATTGAAAGGTTAAGGCACCCAACTAAGGATTAAAGAGAAAAGTTTTGCTATATCAAAGAGATGGCACATTACTTGATGTTAATTAATAGTGACCTGCATCTGTGGGTACATGGACTAAATATCAGATTATCTATTATGTGTACTGGTGAAGATGAGGATGGGATTTAGCTACCAGTTGGGTGTACTAAGGGAAATTTTTATTAAATTGCTACCCGCTTTACATCTACGTAACTGGTAGAACATTTCATACACATTCTACCTTCCTCATTATTAACCCATTAGTGTAAATATTAGTATAGCCCAGATGTGTAGTATGATGCTGTGAAAATTTAAATAAAATAATCGTGTCAGCCATTAGGGCCAAGTGGGTCAAGGGGACAGCTAAAAGCTTGGTTATTATATTATCTGATACTCCAGAATGCTCCCTTAAGCATTTAATGTAAAGCCCTAGAATATTATTTTTTTAATTTGGGCTTCTACCCAGAATTTTGGTTTGAAAAGTACATGTTCAATAAAGATAAACAAAAACCAAACCATTAATTTCTCTTTTCAACCCAGGTACATTATTCCAGTGCAAAGCCACATAAAATATGGATGCCATAATTTGCAATATAATTGCTAAAAAAATAATGTCTAAACATTCCAATCACTATTAGTTAAAGAATATGTAAAGCCTTCGAATATGAAAATAGTTAGATTTTTTTGGTGTGTATTTATTTTTATGCTTTATGGTGCTCCACTCCCAGCTAATAGCTGGCGGGATCTAAGCCACGGCGCAGCTTCCACAGCGCATGCGCGCTGAACTCGTATCGACCGGGCCAGAGTGGCGGGCTCCATGTGTGACGTCACACTCCCAGACCCCTGGAACTTGTGACACACGAGGTTACTTACTGGGTCCCAAACTCTAGTGCCACCACGCACGTTACACGGCTGCCATCACGTGGGGGATGAATGTTATCATGGGTGCCAACATGGTAGGATTAAATGTCACCACCTCAAGCGTTCGTTAATAGTTTTTTTTCGCCACGTCTTACTTCACGTTCGAAATTTCAACGTTTATGTAATATGTTGAGGTTGGAGATTTAAATAAATAATTTAAAGGAAATCTACCCATATTTGCTTTGAGGGAAAGTGTAAAACATCCTCAGCACAGCCGATGGAGATTCGAACTACAATCTCTCTGTCAATGACATAGTAGAGCAGACGAGCCTGACATGTAGATGGCGAGACCACTGATGTTGGTGGTTCGCTGATGCTACATATAAAGTAGAAACGGGATATAAAGATACGGTATCGTGTGGTTGCTCATAGAAATTCAGTGTAGAAGGCAAAGGGCAATCACCAGAGTTTCTGAACTCCCATAGTGCATGGTAAATCTACCATATGGTGCAGGCAGCACCAACCAGCTGAAGGCCTGAGAGAGTGATCAACTCCGGATGGATATAAATTACATCAACCCTCGGATTGTTAGCTTAAAAAGAATATGATGATAATCTTAACACAAGAGGAAAGGATGAGAGAGATGGGATGTGGGATGGAAACAAGGGAGTAGGATGGAGGCTGGTAACAAAACCTCAAATGGTAATAGGTCCTAGTGACCTTAACTAAGATTCTAACCCTGACCTATATGTCAATGGCATTATCAAGTGTAGTGCGAGCATGATGCTTCAGAATACTATGCCCTCATTTCGGGAATAAAAATCAACTACAATCAACTATCATCATTCTATAATATAATCATGTGTGGTCGTAGGTGCTAGTAATCTAATAATTTGGTGCCTAGATACAGTTGGAGGTAGAGGAATAGGAAGACTGGCTGCATGAAAATTTCCATTTATAAACTGTGATGAGCAATCTTTATGTACGCGTATAAACCCGAACAAGTAATAAGACGCGGTTAAAAATAAAGTTAGTCTTCCCGTATTGTACATATACCAGACATAAACACAAATTGTTTAACAAACTACACGCTCTTGAGAGAGCCTTTTCTAATTTTGGGGAGCAGAATGATTAAGGTGAAACGTTAATCAAATACACCACAATAAGAGAAGTTAAAGAATCATTGCTAAAAAAAACTGCCTAGTATTTTCTATATCAAACCACGTATTCAGGAATCAGTGAATCAGCCTCACTAGCCGTGCGTCCATTCCTGCCCATTCTTGGCATATTAAGCATCCACAGAAACCATAATGGAGTTTTTTTTTTTTCATTTTGAATACCGTTCATAAAATGTATCGATCGATTTGTATCGCCACACACATTCAGAGACCAGCAAACAAAATTGCCTAACTAGTCACACACCCTTGTACGTTAATTCTTGTATACAGAAAACAAGGATCACGGGTTTTGACCAGGGGGGCTAAAAGGGAGTGCGATGGTAGCACTGACAAGGTTTAGTGGGGGTTAAAGGGTTGGGGAGGGGGGGAGGGAGGTACAAACAAGTCATGTTTGAGTTGCGTAACCGGGCCGATGTTTCTACCGTTGTTTCATTCCCTAAAGCGATTATCTAGAGAAGGGTTTATTTGTCATCGGATGTTTCCTCTCTGTATATGCCTATTATAGGGCCCCACATCCTTCATCCTTGTGACGTATAGTGTAATTAGTTGGATGTATACATTGATTGCTAACAGGATTCTATTTACAAGTCTTTTTTATGTAAACATATTCAAATGTATCTAAAATTTTAAATATAAAATGATTTTTTAGCTAATTTTTTTCACACTTTTCTACTCTTGAGAAGAGTAATGTTTCATTCCAGCACACAGATAAAATTACAATTCTGAATTTGTCTCTAAATTTTTTTAGTCTGTCTTACCTTGATTGATATACCATGGCCCTATATACAATGCCCTCTCCCTTAAACATGGGAGATATTTCAGTAATTTCAGTGTGGACGAATCCTGGATAGCTCAGTGATAAAAATTGGCTCACCAAGCCAAAGATTTAAGGTTAGTTTCCCAGTTACAAATGTATTTTTTTTTAAATAACTCAAATTGATTGAATTGAGGTTTACTCCATATATATACATTTCTGCCATTTCAATGATTTGGAACCTGTGTAATGATATTAAATGAAAATCGCTTTAAGTACAATCCTGCATTGTATACTTGACAGCATAACAGCCCTCCTGAGTCGCAGATGGCTGCAGCATCTGATAACTCATAATATTAATTAATCACTCATATTATGTAGCTGACAATTTCCATACGTTCATCACAGACTTAGCCTAAATTATGAGGGAGTAATGACAATGAGTAGGGGATGAATCCTGGATAGCTCACTGCTGAAGTATTGGCACGCTATGCCAAAGGTCCCCGCTTCGATTCCCATGTCCAAGTGTAATTTTTCTTCAACAAATTAAATTAATATAGCTCTAGCTATTGTTTTAGTATGAAACTTCAATAAAACAGTCGTAATTATCTATGAAGTTAACATTATGTACAGAATAATAATAATAATAATATTTAGCACTGCGTCTTACTACCCGTTCGGGTTGTACGCTTTAAGTACTAATTAATCTAATGGATTAGGAATTGGGAAGGTTGAATTAGAGGAAGTGAACCCGCATTTGCGTGGAGAGGAGAGTGGAAAACCATTTAAGAAAAACCACCCCCAGTCCACCCGACCGAGATTCGAACCTCGATCTCCCCGTCCTCAGCAGTTGAGCTCAACACGACAAGCGCGTTGGCCAACTACGCTATCGAGGCGGGTTTATGTACAGAAGATGATTACTCAAGGTCATCTATAAATAATTACTTTCGCTTATTTAATCAATAAATATTGTAGAATCACTGTGATGAATGGACAGCTTTAATAGCAGTACAAACTAGTTAAGGGTGTAATCCCTACAAGCAGCTAGTCAACCACCTACAGTCTTTTCCAGCACTCATGACTCATATGAAGGAACTAGGCAAGGCAGTTTTTTGGGTTGAATTAAATGGTAGGTGTATAACGCAGTTGTTTCCAATGGGGGTGCCACGATGGTCCCATATAGGTGGCTAGAAAATGTGGAGGTTACATAACAAAAGCCACAAGGTCAAAATCAATAGCAATCTTTGCTATAGTTTTTTTAAGCACGGCGTATACTACCTATTCAACTTATAGGCCTACGTATTAATTACGCTAATGAGTTAAGGATGAGGAAGATTGAATATGAATTAAGTGTATCCGCATTTGCGTGGAGGGAGAACGGATTTTTTTTTTTTCTAAACCAGTACACTCAACCGGGTTTTGAGCCCTAATCTTCTTGTAATATGCAATATAGTCTAACACAAATGTGACACCATAGACCATACAGCCACCAAATAAAATATTGTGATAGTTAATATTAATGTAGTGTTACCCACTCCAGTGGCTACATAGAACGTCAAGATCATTTTGTATCGTTGCCAGTGACGGGGAAGCCGGGTGTGCTGAATAAAATCTCCCTTAATTGTTTCTCATTTTATTTCCATGGTAATGCGGTTAAATTTCCTTTAAATTAAACCCTTATAATTTCCATTTGATTAATTTTGTTGATTTTATAACAGCTAATAAGATAGGGGAGGAAAAGTAATTAGTGTTTCTAGAGTATTTTTTTAATCTCAAAATAATGTTTTATTTTATTAAGAGCTGTAGCAAAGAGTGCCACCTTAATAAAAAGGTTGAGAAACACTCGCACAAAAAATAGTTGCCCATTGTCGTGGCTTGTTGGTCAATTTTTAGATGATTTACAGCCTAATCTTTAAATAGTGTAAGAGTTGCGGCCCTCTCACTTGAGAGAGAGGTTTAAGTTGCGTCCACCTAATTAGCAGTGTGCTTTATAATACGATGAATTAAATTTCATATATAAACTATCGTCGTCTCATCTCGACATCCCTCGTAATAACCAACCTTCCTCAAATATTGTCAGTCAATGGTTTTGGCAAAAATTTGAAGTTTTGTTAGGCTAGGTTAGGTTAAGTTAGGTCAACAACCCGGGCTGTAATTGGTACGTGTCTCTAAGAGTGTGGGACCGCAATGCACCTGTCTTTTTAGTGGTGAACAGCTCGTGTGGCCGCAACTCACCTCTAGCCGTTGACTATAGTGGCTAACAAATTAATAAAACACCCTGGTTTATTTTCGAGTGGTACTGATGAAGGTATTAACTATAATAAAACTAGTTTGTAGTTGCTATTTTAATAATACATATCTATTAATTAGGGTTGGGTGCGTGTAGTATTACTTTGGGTCCACACAATAATTTAAAAAAACAGTAGCAGATCAGAAATGTACATTCATGTCACGAGCTCTAAGCCATTCACAATATTTCAGCGTCGTATGCTTGGCTCGTACTGAAAATTTAGCCTATAATACATATATATTTTTAGCACCGCGTTTTAATACCCATTCGGGCTATGTGCTCATGTACTAATTATTACGCTAATCGGTTAAGGATAAGGAAGGTTGAATTTAGAGAAAGTTTACCCACATTTGCGTGGAGAGAGAGAGGGGTAGAGAGAGAGAGAGAGAGAAAGAGTAAGTGAATGGGAAACCATTTAGGAAAAAAACCCTTCAGAACACCCTACCGGGATTTAACCACGATCTCCCTGTCATCGACACCCGAGTTTATTGCGAGAGCAGCGTGAAATGGATAAATTAAAAATAGCTTCAGTTTTGTCCGTTATATACAGTGCCAATCTGATTATTAGATTCATTCAATGAAGAGATAATTATTTTACCATAAGATTATATGCCATCAACACTAAACACATTTACTGACAGGGCTGTAAATAACCTAAAAATTAATCTGTCCTTCCACTAAAAAACACAACGTGTTGGCGTTCAATTGTTTCTAGTTGCCGTTGTAAAAACATTTTGGGTTAAAATACATTTCTGTGAACGCTTGAATCAAGATTTATCCTTTCCCTTTCACGTTAAAATATGTATTATTAATTTATTATTTAGCACCGCGTCTTAGTACCCGTTCGGGTTATACGATTTAAGTACTAATTACGCTGATGTATTAGGAATAAGTAAGGTTGAATTATAGGAAGTGAACCCGTATTTACGTGGAGGGAGAGTGGAAAACCATTTAGGAAAAACCACCCCCAGTTTACCCGACCGAGATTCGAAACTCGATCTCCCCGTCCTCAGCAGTCGAGCTCAACACGACTAGCGCGTTAACCAACTAGGCTACCGAGGTGGGTCACGTTAAAATAAAATGGGTATTTAATGAAGTACTCGTTAAATAGGCAAAAATAATTAAAATTTACTGTTTTGATGGTTTCCCACTCGCATTTCGTAAAAATCTTTATTTTTTGTTTTAATAGTCACTTTTACAGTGAAATGGCTGGAGACAGAATTTAAACAATGTAAGTTAAGAAGGATTAATAATAGATATAAAAACCTCTGTCGATTTATATAATATTAGATGGCAGACATGAACTTGAACTATTACTGTACCATTTTTTTACGACAAAATTGTGCAGTTCATTGTAGACATGCTTAGCCTTAGCTGACCATCTATTCAAACTGAAATACAAAGACCCAGTGGTCGCTCGTGTATAGGCACTGCGGAACTGCAGCACCATCTATTTCCACTTGATATTATCGATAACATTTAATATAATGAGTCCTTTTTTCTTTAATTCTTTATTTATTTTTGTAGTACAATATATATTCCTTAAGATTAATGTCATTACTTCAGAAGCCATCCCCCAGTTTATGAAAAATATACAAAAACCTATGTATGGAACTGTGCGCTTCACAGTGCCAGTGACGGTGTTTGACTGTTGTGCGCATGAGCACATATGAGGGGGGTGGGTAGGAAGGCGGGACTGCCAGGTAGAGAGAGCACTGTTGCTCTCGCAGTGCCGGCTCTGTTGTGATGGTGGAAGGAAGTTTTATTTTTTACTCAGCGTGTGCTGTGCTCAAAAACCGTGTACCATATTCTTGAATGTGATAAAGTGTAGAGTGAAGAATTAGGTTATTATTTTGCTTCCAGCTATTCTATTTCAATTTTTTCCGGTTCTTTTATTTAACAAAAAAACTAAATGCGCTTGCAGTACTTTCAATGGAGAAAAATTTCCTCAATTAACATCCAGAGATCAAGGAGAAAATTATTGATCCTTATGCGAAAATTAAAACAATAAGAAAAGATTTAATTTTTAAATGGATAGATCAAGCTTAAACTGTATCAATTTAAGTTAAAGTGGGTAAAACATATTTGGTTTTTTTTGTTAATATTTTATCAAGCTCCTGTAAAAATTTTCTTTTAATACATGTTTTTTTCCCTTAACAAAATTTTAAAACAAAGACTAAACATCTTCTGGAGCAGCACCCCTTCTAATTTTAGCTACGAGCTGCCACTGCCTTTGACCACTCTTGATTGATTCTACTCTATAGCGGCGCTTATTTCGGGATTTGTGTTTACGAAGGCGCAACATAAAAATAAGAAAAAAGTGAAACTAAAATAAACGGGAAGAAGGGCGACAATTGCGGAGTCCAGCTGTTGCCAGCCTATTCTTGAGAGTTGATAGATTAACCTCACTTTTATGATATCAACCACGTCCGTGAGCACACGGACAAAGACGGCTGTCACATATTGTCTATTTTTCCAGTGACGGGGGAAAACAATCAAGTTTTGAATCTTGGTTGGGTGCTCTTGTGGGTGGTTTTACCACACGTGATATATCACTGTGACTTTACGATTATTTCTCTCCTGTAATGTTAGTGTATTTATTCTAAGAACACTTCTTCACATTCACTGCTTAAGAAAAAGGGTATGTTTTTTTCATCACCGCCTCTTAATACCCTTTGAGTTAAACGCTTATATACTAAATATGCCATTGGTTTTAGGGATAAGGAAGGTTACATTTAGAGGAAATGTACCTGCATATGCGTGGAGGGAAGGTGGACAGCCAATTTAGGAAAATAAACCCCCAGTACACACCGATACATTAGCTCAATCTGTAGCGTGTCTGCCTACTAAGCTGAGGGTCCCGGTTTCGGTTACCGGTATGGCTAAGAAATGTATTATTGGTGAAATGGGT
This sequence comes from Timema poppense, assembly GCA_902141375.1. Lineage (NCBI taxonomy): Eukaryota > Metazoa > Arthropoda > Insecta > Phasmatodea > Timematidae > Timema > Timema poppense. The sequence continues at coordinate 10,297 of CABFOV010000377.1, forward strand.
TTACCCTTTCAAAGTGATGAATTAATGGCCGGGGACTGGATGTTGCACCTGTCCTAGTCTTAAGTTAGATTATAAGACAAATGAAGCTACGACAGGCCTAGTAGGCTGGTAGTGGAGAATCTATGGCTTGAATAAACATCTGATCCAAGACACAGATTGGAAACAGTAATATATGTAAATGTACCCTCAATACACCCAAATGAGATTCGAACTTTTATTTCCCTGCCATTGGTAGTTTAGTCAACTACGAGAAAATACCCTTAAGCCACGTGGCCACCGAAGCGTGTAATAGATTGTTAAACATAATAATTCAAAAGGTATAATAGTGCAATAATTCTTATGGAAATCAAGAAAGTAGTCTCAAATAAATGCCTAATTCATTTTCTTTGTATTATTCGCATCACTCTATCGGCATATTTACATAATAAAATTAATAAGAAACTTAAAGTTAAGATTAAATGTACCCAGGTTTGCGTAAATGAAAAAGGGATAACGATTTGTTATAAAACATCTCATTAAAGCTTATGGAATTTGAAACCTACCCTCCCAGTCACAGGAAAGTCAGATAATGTGAGATTGATACCTTTGTCCAAACGCACACCAGTGCGGGTTTTAATTAAAATTAAATGCGATGTAATTGAAGCTTATCTGTTGAAATACCCTCTCTTTGACATTGAAACTTGTGTGCTTGCCGCGACATCATCAGAGTTTCCATCGACATACGCTTGCTAATGCTATAACCTAGTTCTGCAGTCGACAGAACGCCCGCAAACACACCACACGGGTGCCAATTAAAACGATTTATTATGAGGCACTGACTAGCCACCCCTACCTTCCCTTTTTATACTACTATTCCCACCTTTTTAACTCTAATACCCCATCTACCCCCTTTTCATTGCGCATTTAACAGTGAAAACAAGATGTTGTTTCATTTAATAATAATAGTAATACTAATACCACTCGACCTGTTAAACCAAATAATGTAGGTCTATACTGTACGTTGTGGTTTTGAGGGGAACCGTGGATTGGGGTAGCGAGCCCTCCTAAATACTTCCCAAAACATTGTTTCATTGGGGAGAGAGCGTAGAGGATTATATGACCCCTTTTCCCTCTCTTCAATATTATATGTGGGAATAGTCATGCTAAGCGTCGGGATGCCTGTGTTATGAAGCGTCGAATGTTAGTACGTGGCTGGTGTACACTGATGGGTTGCTATGCACACTTCTGAAAAATAAACTGATGGTGACACTAACCATATTTTACATCGTTGCTCAAAACACTTGTCTCAGTGATGGACAGCCATTACCCCCCCCCCCCC
>CABFOV010000377.1:11755-23835 GCA_902141375.1 Timema poppense
TTTTTTTTTTCATCAGTATTTTATTAAAGTGAGAGAATGTTGACTGGGCATCCTTTTTTTATTGATTTTTTTAAATCGTAAGAGGGCGGTCATTTGACTCCATGAGCCACGTTTTACTATTTGTACGAGCTATTCCCATAACTGACTCAGTGTCCGCGTGGTCTATAGTGCTTCTATCTCGGTAGACAAGGCTGCAGATGATAGAGAGAACGAGGTTTGAATCTCGGTCGGGTGTACTGAGGATTTTTTCCAAACTGGTTTTCCACTCTCCATTCATTCAAATACGGGTACACTCTCTCTAATTATAACCTTCCTGATTCCTAAAACTAATATAGTAATTAGTACATAAGCGTATAAACCGAACGGGTAGTAAGACGTGGTGCGAAAAAAATCTATCCACGTTTACGCTGATATTGGCTGGAAGAACATTTGAGAAAATACACATATATTTCTTTGCGACTAATATTGATAATATTTTACTATATTATTTGTGTTATTTTATAGGTATTGATAATATCTATCAAAAGTGATAGGTATAGATAGCACTACTAGATGTATGAATGTATTAAAATTGTTTTAGTAACTTTAGTAACTAACATTTACTGTTCTAACTACCAAAATCATACTATAGATTTACTAATGGTTAAGGATGAGTAAGTTAGGATTAAAAAGGTAAGTATACCTACATTTTCTAAAGAGAGAGTGTAGAAACCATTCTGAGAGATAACACTTTTATTACATCTCGCTAGGATTTGAACCCTGACCTTTCTTATATCGTAAAACCAGTCCAGACGAGGTTCAAAAGAGACACTGATTCCAAAGTACTCCCAACCAGCTCGTATCTATAGGTATTAAGCTTAAAATACCTATAAAATTCTCTTGTTTATAAGTATTATTTTTACTTTATAATATATATAATAGATGTATATTTCTCAAATTATATTCCCACCTTGTTCCTGGTATTGACATGGGGCTGATTAATATTTTCCGAAATATATTGTATAAATATATATTTCCCAAAATATATTCTGACATCATGAGGATTGCGACAGTCTGAGTAGGGTGAAGGAGGGGACTAAAAGAGTCTCCACCTAGCTCTCAGTCAATGTGAAACCTTCCTTTAAAGAGGAACCCAATCACGCTCCACCAAACTCCAACTGATGAAATAAAAAATTCAAACGTCCTTTCAGGGATTCGAACCAAGGTAAAATGAGGCACAAAAATAAAATGGGACAAAAAATGAGAATCAAATGATGCAAAATAGACAGAATTTAAGCATGATCATGATATGGTGTCTCAACTAATAACGTCAGTGTACTGATGCCTTAAATATCTATAAAAAAAATCATTGACTCGGTACGTCAGTGTGACAAAAAATTATGTAGAATATATTCATTCCATGAAATGAGACAACACTTCTATACTAATTCATAGTTAAAATCATTGTATGACATAAAGTGTCGGTACTTGATTTTAATTAATTCTTGTTTTTTCTTCTTCAAGAATCATAAAATTTTGCTTCATGATAAAAATATTTAGAATAACACATGGTTGTTTGCGAAGCACACGTTTAACTTTAAGTTGGTTTTTAAATTCTCGTATTCATACTTAAAAACATTAGCATGGTAATCATTAATGATGGTAGCAAACGCCTCTAGCTAACAAGACAGAAAATATTTGAAGGTTGAATGTCCCTTGAAGATATTTTGGGGTGCTCTAAATTTTTTAAATTCTCTTAGGAGCTATTTTCGAGTTGCTTTCCTCTAGTAATATCTTAAAAATTGAATTATTCTAGTAGTTGGTTTTTAATAGAAATTTAAATTCAGTGCATCTTTCTCCCACATGCAACCAAATCATTATTTCTTACAGCTATCTTTTTTGTGCTATGAGTGTTACCTGGACTGGCTACTTGAAACCAAAACTGTAAATGAAAGTGTTAACCATCCAATCTAAATACATTTTATCAATTAATATAGGTGTTTAATTAAAGATTTATATATAAAACAGTTTTTTTAAGTTTTTAATTCACCCAATTGCTTGTTGGTCAAAATACTAACTTGGTAAACGATCATAATATGATCGCCCACCCCCACTTATTATAACTTTCAACTAAATACATTATCTAACTAATCGAACGGGTAGTAGGGCGTGGTGGTAAAAAAAACTAAATACATTATTAATTTGGACCAAACTTGGTACATTTCTGGTTTTGTAAAATTAATTTTTATGTAAAGAGTTTTGAGCCCCTTAAAACATCCCATCGGTAAAATACTAATTTACAATCACAACTTTAATAAAATTTAGAGTACATTAAGTGTGCTAAAGCTTTGCCTACATCTTTCCTTGGACCTAATAAGTTTTAACTTTATGTAATGTTTTAGTCTCAATAAATTGCATGTAACTTTAAGCGTTTAAAAAAAATTAGCGTTACATTTGGAACTCTTTTTGTAAAACTTCGACTTTGAAAAGTATCGCCGAGTTTAAAACATCTATATATATATTAGATATATTTGCCAATTTATTGCGTAGTAATTTTTCATCATCCGGTTTGATTTTGTTCTATAGGGTGTATATATATATATATATGGAATTATTATTATCATTTCAAGTTATATGGAGGTAATTAAGTAATAAACACATTATATTATAATGTATCATAATATGTCATATTTATCTTTTCATTTAAATTCTACTGACATGTACATACTATTTTAGATGGCCGAAAACCGATTAAATGAAGTAAAACAAGGTTATCTGACATTTATATTGGTTTAATTTATTTTAAATGGGTATAGTTTGAATTAACCTAATGGTTTTGTCTAGTAATTGATATACGACATTGTTATTGACAGCTATTTATACTCAGGATATTGTTTATACTGTTTGGTGTGACTAGTTTTGATCCAGAATGGTCCAGGTTTAGTCCCGTGTGGCTGTGACGGATATTGGTGGAGTCACCAATTCCTTCCTGGAACCCAAGATGGTGACAATGTGGTCTTCAGCGTTATCTTCGCATGTAACTTGACAGATCATCGCAGGTATATTGGGATTTGAATCTCAGCTGTATGCACTTAGAACGGTCTCCCAGGTCCTTTTTTGCCTCACTACTTGTTCGGATTATATGCTCATGCACTATTTACGCGAATAAATTTAGGGATTAGGAAGGTTATATTTAATTGACAGATACCCGTATTTGCGTGGAGGGAGCGTGGGAAATAGTTTAGGACACCCGACCTAGAATCGAAATCTGATCTCTTCGTCATCGGTATTCTAATCGACTGCGAGAGTAGTGCGTTATACCATGTGGCCACCAAAACGGGTCTCCCACTCTCCTTCCACTCTATTCAAATGCGAGGAGAATACCTAAAAATGATTCCTTACTCATACCTAACCCAGTAGAGTGATCATATATGTTTACTACCTAAACAGGTAGAAGGGCTTAGTGATAAATACATAAATATATAAAAATAAATATCTCTCTATATATTTATATAATATATCCACAAATATATTTATCTATTTATTTGGTCCTGATTCATGACATACTATATTTATAGGATAGACTCATAACACCCTAATGGGGTAGATATGAGAGTAGTATAATCGAGATAGAGTGTACCCACACTTGCGTAGAGGGAAAATTCACATCAGGACACCCAACCTGGATTCGAGCTCTGACCTCACCGTAATGGACAAATTGGACTAAACAAGAATAAAGCCTTTTTTCCATGTATCCATCGGCTTTTATCACATTTAATGGAATAATTTGGAATTATTTCTAATCCATTAAGAAAATTGAGCTTATTGTTTTAATCCAAAATTAATATTAAAATTATTTATTATTTTAATTGCCTAGTTATATTGTATTGAATGAATATTATATAAATTAAAGCTAGCACTATTTATCAGGTATATTTTACCATTTTTATTTTTTTAAATGCTCTTTCAAAATTAGCTTAAACGTATTTTGAAAATAAGTATTTTCACAAAATATCTTGAAGTGATCGATTGTATTAATTTATCTAGAAGTTGTGCCGTTTCTTAACAGATACGCTATGGTTTAATTTAGATGTGATTTGTGTCAGTGCCACAACCTCGCCTTGGTCGTTATCTTTATAATTTCTGTCCTAATGACTGTTTGAAGTAACTAATTACTCTCAACAGCCAGATCCATTATCTTGGACAGAGCCGAGTCGCACTTTCACTTCACCCTTGCGTATCCCAACCCTGAGCTCTTTCCAATGGGATTACCGTACCTCACGTAACCATCGAGATTGTCCTCATATTACACTGATGGGATGGGGACGAAGATGTTACAACTTGAGAGGAAGTGTACCTTCATTATGTGGAGAGAGATTTGGAAACTATTTGAGAAAATATATCAGTACATGAAGCCACGATTCTCACCTCTACCTCTCCATTAACGTCAGACAAAATTACTATATTTACCCCTTTATTCGCGTGTCTTCCATCGATTTGACTCAAATAAAAAACCTTGATTTTTGTTTCTAGTTTGTATATTTTTTAACACTAAGATTATTATCAAGTCAATAAAAGGCAGGGATAATAATGGTAGTAAATAATTGGTTAGCGCCCTTTAAAGTTGAGATAAGATAAGAAAATCAAAATGATAAATCACATGTAAGAAAACTCATCCAAAAGTACATCTGTTTGAGATTCAAACCTAGACCTTTCTGTTACCGGTGATCTAGTTTTTTTGCAATAGTGAAGCATCAAACCGTGAGATCATTGTCACGGATTTAAAAATACTTGATAATATGTTTTATTTTTTTAAATCCTCCTTCTCCAAGTCGAAGTTGGCTGCGTTATCTGATAGCTCGTGATTGTAATTGATCTCACTCTTGTAGCCGACGATTTACGCACGTCCATAACAGATTCTGCCTTAAAATATGAGTGAAGAATGAACCTGCGTACGAAACGATTCCTGGATAGCTCAGTGGTTAGAGAATTGGCGCATTAAGACAAAATCTTGGATTAGATTAGCGTGTCCAGGTGTCGTTTTTCAATTTAATAATATTATATTTAGATGTGGCGCGCGGCTATAACAGTAATATTGAACATAATAGATTTACTATTTAATTCATCATACATGAGAAAGGCTTACAAGACAAATAGTTTTATTCGACTATGTTGAAAGTCCAACTTCTAAACTCAGTCATATCGTGTTAAGATATTGAGACACGGGTACTGGGTTCAATTCCAGACATTATAAAACAATTTAACACTAATGAAAGGTAGATTTTCCCTTTCACAATGATGGATCAATGTGTAGATTTAGAGGATGTGAGAAAAGAGAAGTGTTTTTGAAGTTTTTAAATCAAAGCTTTTTTTTCTAAAAATAAAGAAAATATTTTTCTTATACAAACATAAGGTTTAATTTTATTCACGTAGTTATACCATATATATATTATGTTTGAACAAAATCCATCAAACCGTATAAGATCTGTAGCTCGGTACATACAGATATACATACATTAGGATGGTCAGAAAATTGTTATTCCACTTCTTTTGGTTCGTACACACATAAAACGTAAATATTCATCATAATATCGAAGTGAAACATTTTCCGATTACATTAGTTCCCTTTGATATGAGAAAGCAAAAATCACTAATATTTGCAGTTCTCTTTGAAAACTTTAGATACCTAACGTTAACGAAACGTTTAAAATTCTACATAATATTAAAAAAGTATTGACATATATTGCTATATATAATATAAAATTAATCAAATTTTTCCACTCTAACGGGTTTTTATTAGTCTTATTTATAAGTAGAATAATAAACCAATAAATAAAAACAGTAATTTTAAAGAAAACGCCGATAGTGTTTTACATAAATATATTTATTCTCTGTAATATCTGTTACTATATCAACTACAAGGATGATGTATTTAAATCCACCTTAATACAATATCCTAGTTATTTTCCGCGATGTTGTGCGTGGTGATATTCAAGAAGTGTTGATATTACTATATGAAGAAAACTAAACTAAATGTATGCACTGAAACTATACTTTAATTATGTTGTCCTCAAAACTTTTTACTTTCTCATATTAATAGAAAATATTGTGATCGTAAAAAGAATCGATCTCAGGGTGACCAATTTTTAGCTTTTATGTGAACATGCACCCAAAAAAGTGTATTTTACAATTTTTTCCATCCACATGTCTGTCTGTCTGTCCCTGGCCACGGGTACAAAACGGCTTGATGGATTTTGTTCACAATTGATATTTAGATATTATATGGTTGTACAAAAAAATTTCTTTAAACCCTAGCCTTTCAATTAAGGGCAGTTTACTGATGAGTAACTTTTTAATTTCAACGATGGATCTAATTATTTTATTTAAAATACATATCTAGGATTTGTTTTATCTGACAAATAACATTCTGTGCTTTTTTAGGTAAAAATTCGAGTTATTTTTGAAAATTAGAGTAATTTTGAAAATTGCTATTACGATTTTGCTTAAAATATAAATCCAGAGAGTGTTTGACATGAACATGACAAATAAAGTTGTATACTTACTTTGGGGGGAAATATGGCTATAGGTAGTTTACTAATAACTTTTTTTAAATTTCAATAAAAAAAAAAGTTTTGGTTATTTGGTTCAAAATTGGTACCAGGAGACTATTTTATATATCAATAATATGTCTTTATTTCTCTAAAATAAATTAATTTAAGGGTGGTTTACTTTCAAGAAACTATAGAAAATTTGAATGTCTTATAAATTAACCTTTGATATTGAAAAAAAATAATTCTATAATAGTTTTTCAAGATAAATAAGAATACGTTTATTATTTTATTAATAAATAATTTTAGGGTAGTTCATAAATAATTTATTTTTGAAAATTGGTACTTTATTAAATATATTTAAACAATTTAGTTTACAATTTATATATAAAGTGTGATTATTATGATAAGCAAGATGCTATGTTTGTTTTTATGAGTTAAACTTCTGTAAGGGTAGTTTACTTAAAATCTATTTTGAATTTTTTTGAAGCTATAAAACACAATATAAGAAAGTTGGGGCAATTGTGTCGTACAACTTATTTTACAATATATTTTAAATACTGGCCTTGACCCCGCATCCCACCTTAACCACTCTGGCAAACGAGGGTGTGAAAGGACATGTTTTACATATTTCACTTAGAAAGATATGAAGCTCCCTCTAAAGAGGAACTTAAGGCCTATACTGTCCCTCCATTGCTGTTTCCTTTGTTTCTCTCTCTCACTTCTGATACTCTGGTAATATGACCTTTGGTTGTCGTGTCGGGTGCACTAGCAGTAGCTCCTTCTGTAAGTACATAAATTACCGGTCATCTGACACGTGTTAGGGGAGAGGGGAAATCAGAGGGCTCATGTTGCCCGAAGTCCACGAGAAGAAGTGAAATTATTTCCCCAGAGATACAATCAATAAGTGGAAATAACCAAGTCCCGTGAAAACGGAGAATATTTATAAACTAATACAGTAATAAATCTGGTACGCTTAAGTTATAATTTTTATGAATACCTATGACCAATTATTATCATGAGAACTACTAGGAAAACAATTAGCTTACATGAAAATTTGCTCGTTATTTGATAGTGGCGTAGTTCATAGTTTTATTTAATGTTTGTAGGTGACCTGGCGGTCTAGGGGTAAGGTGTCAGACTTCTATGCTGGCGACCGGGGTTCGATCCTCGGTCCCGGCAAAGATTTATCTGATTACCAAACCCTTCCTTCACCTCTGACAAGACATCTTGGGAATGTGAGGAATGCCAGGCCTCCACCGTGGTTCGGATTCCACGTTAAACTGTAGGTCCTTCATCTCATCTCACAATCACCCTACCATTACACATTAGCGTAAGTGCGTATAACCCGAACGGGTAGTAAGACACGGTGCTAATAATAATAATTTAATGTTTAGTGACAGACGATTACGCATAAGAGATACAGTAATATTTAGATATAAAATAACTATTTGGACAGTTATAACGATTTCCTAAAGTATTTATATATCCATACGTAGTGCCTTATAATCTGAAAGTGTCACTTTTGAGTAAAAACAATATATATTAAATAACACTAATAATAAATTAAAATGTTATTACTGTTGGGCGCAAAAATAAATTTGTATTTTCTAAAAGTTCCTATACCCCAGAATCATACTTTACGAATAGTTTTACATAAGCAAACAGAAAAATAAATTCTCAATTTTTCAAACAAGAATAAAAACAAAATATTTTGATTTTGAAAAACGTTTTAAGGAAGTGGATTTTATCCGATCTATTATGTAGATAAATTTATAGTCAATAAATCTTGGTCTGTTTTAAAATATGTATTAAACTTTTAATTTCTTTAAATTATACATTTTATGAAAGGAATTTTATTTTATTTGGTATAATTAACAATTCACAAAACAAGGATAGAAACAGTTACCATTAGAATGAGTTTCATATGTTTCATTCGTGAAAGCTACCATCAATATTTTGTTATAAACATGTCTAATAAATTAATTACGAAAACATCTTTCGCATGTAAGTTGTATTAAAACCAGCAGAGATGAATCGTGGATTGTTGCCAGGGCAATTAATGCCTAATGGGACTGTACTCTTAAATTATTTCCTTCCCCTCAGTATAAAACATTGCCTTCAAGACCAATAAATATACGTAAGACCCTTACATTATTGTGTGTGTGTGTTGGTGGTTAGTGGTTAGTTGATAGTGAAGGGGAAGTGAATAGTTAACTAGTACAGTCCCGTCAAACGTAAATTACCCTTGAAATAGCCCTCTTGCCGCTACTAGTGGTAACCATACTTAGCTGTCACCTTTAGCAGGAAAATTAAAATGAAATCATTCTAAAAGAAAGTACTCATTTGAAGCATTACTCCAGATATAGGCTGCGATTATTTGTGTACATAGCAAATTTAATTTTCGCTTTAATTCTTGAATAATGATTTAAAGTGGAGATGTAGGGAATAATAGAAAAGGTCAGTATTTTTACAGATTTTATTTTAAAACATTTTTCTGGTCAAAGTAAAAATAAATATTACTTTATTACAAATACAGAGCTTAATTTTCTTCACCTGATAACCTAGCAATTCTTGAATAACTTTCAAGGGTGTACTAGAATTTAATGACAAAATTTTTCCTTAATTTAAAATGTTTCTCACCTAATGTCGCTATGCTCATGACATTGTATTCAACAAATGTTGGTATCACTATGTGAATAAAATTAAACTATATGTTTGTATTGAAGCAATATTTTATTTATCTTGGACAAATAAAAGTTTTCTATAAAAATTTCGAAAACACTGGCCTTTTATCGCGTTTCCTACATCCCCATCTTAAGGGGGAAATCGTTGTATAGCGATATTTCTTGTTGTAATAGTGGCTTTGATGAATAGTAATCTGTTATTGTCTATTTTAGCCATAATAATGAATGGCTTTATTTGTTTAAGCTAGGATAAATTTAGCTCCTTGTACGCATTATCTTACTCTCATAACTACAACCGTTTGAGTACAATACTGTTTAAAATAAGATGGTGTAATTTTTTCATATGCATTTATATATTTAAATTATTGGAAAAATACCACCTGGGCACGGAAATTGAACCCGGAACGCTAAGCTAAGCCAAGGGTACTTGGTTCTATTCCTGAGTTTTTAGGTGTCATTTTTTAAACTACTAATTATGTCAGTGACGGCTGTGTTCATAACCTAAGATAATTACATCTTCATATATTTATATAACTCAAATATACTTTAACTTGTAGTCATTTAATATAAGACATAGAATTTTCAATAGAATGGATTGGTGGTCATCCATAAACCACCTAACGCTGTTGGGAGGGTGTGGAAGGGAGGCTATAATGCCTACGTGCTCTTTCATGGGGAGGGGGTTGGTTGGTATGTATTCGAATATTAACTTTGTTTATTAAATTTTATGGAATCATAAATATTTATTTTAGCTGTTTATTCAAATAATTTGATTATATTTTCAAAACGTTATGTTTTGGAAATTATTTAATTGCAATATGTGATGTGTGACAAACGTGGTTCTAAACGTAAATTATCAAATATTTTTGTTGGTCAAATTGATTTAAAATACGATCATGAGTATTATTTTTGAAAGTAAAAATAAAATGTGAATGTAGATTTTTTGTGATTTTGAGAACGTTTTTTCATTTAGTTATTATATTACCTATCCCTTTGTTGTTATTCTTGTTTGTGTCTTTAATTATTCATTATTTATAATCTATTTTATATTATTTAATGTTTTATTTTGCATCACATTTTAATACCCATCCAGGTTATCCATAAGTAATCACACTAATAGTGGAGGACTGGAGAAGGTAAACATATAGAATAAATATATCCACATTTGGGTGGAGTAGGTGTAAATAACCATTTAGTAAGAACTTATCTTTGTGCACCCAGTCGAGATTATAGCCCCAAGATTACCATCATCGGTAAACCAGGTTAGATCAATTTTTCACTTAGTCCACGTGCTATCGAATTGGGTCATATCACTATGTTGTATTCCTAGGAACAAGTTGGGTTTTTTACCTATTCGTATAAAGATATGTTATTGTTATCATGAAAGTATTTGTCCTAGAAATGATTATGGGTCTTGAAGCTTTATGTCTTCCTAAACTCAAAAAATTGTGTCTAACATTTCTGACTGTACCTAAGCCAATACCTAGACTGAAGGCTAAATGATGTGATTGAAATAGTTTAAGAACATTCATCATAGCAGGCCCAGCTCAGCTCCCTGCTCGCATCTGCGTTTGTGTGTGCGCGCGCGCAAGGCAAGGGAGTAAAAGGGAAAAGAAAAGAAATGACAGAAATGTTTGCAGTGCATTCGTATTTGAATGATTACTCAAATTTTTCCACGGTGACGATGGAGGAACAAAGCGACAAAGTTTCTTGTTAATAACTACAGTATGTCCCTATTATTACAGAATGAGGATCCGTGCACAGTTCTTACCTGTGAAGCCGTTCTAAAATGGTCAAAAACGGACTATTCAATGTAGTTTTTAGCCAAACATCACTTAATTTTTAAACACGGTTCAGTATTAAGAACTTCTATTAACTCTTTATCTCAATTAATGTTTAATCAGAAATTATCTACGTGCTGTAGTATTTGTATAAATTTACGATTTCTAGCCGACTGTATAACAGGCAACGATGGGCATGTGATGCACGTTATTAAACTTAATATTTTACTGTTAAATGGTCATACCTCAAAGCTAGTTCTTGATTTAGATTTTAGGCCTAAAATTAACGGTAGTTTAATAATGACTTAATTTTTAAAATTGCATCAACACTTTTTTTTAAATGGATATATGGGAATGTGATTTACAGTGTAAGTAATACCATTTTTTTTTTAGAGAGAAACATCAATATAATGGTATTGAATTGATTAATGTGCAAGTAATAGGGTGTAATGAGGGGGACTGAATAAAGTTAGCTCAAGCTAAATATTAGGATAGGTGCGTACTTTTGAAAGTGTGGCAATGAACTTTCGATTTCCCAGTACCTTGGAGTATGTAAGTAGACTACTGATCAGTGATCTTTGAAAATTGATTTTCAAAAATTGCTTCCACAAATTTGTTCAAAATGGGTATATAGGGAGCTTTATATACATTAAATAAGAATCTGTATCAATTTTTATAAAAAAAAATCATTCTGGAATAGTTTCGTTATAGCTAATTTGAAAAGGTGTGAATTTAAAAGAAAATTCTATAACAATTTAGAAAAATCTGAAAAATGTAACATTAATCTATCAAAAAAGAATGTTTATTTTTCCAAGAAAAACTTATAATGTGGTTTACTATTAACTGATTTCTGAAAATTGTAACCAACTATAATAAACTATTTGAGAAAGTATCCACGATAGTTTTGTACCATTTATTTAAGTAGGTTTAAAATGAGAAATCACTCTGTAAGTCTTGAACGTATCAAAATAAGCGAAGCGTTCACGTCATTTTCTCAGCACAATCTGTAAGAGAAGGAGACGCCCCGTGATTGGTCCCGCAGCGCTCTGTCCCGTGGGAAACGTATTACATTACCTTTACCCGCG